>ML791993.1:148848-164095 GCA_009831015.1 Picea engelmannii | reverse complement strand
ATGTAAATTATATTGCATACAAATATCTAGAAGCATTAAATACTTTATTGACTTTGATAGATGGTGGGTGTGATGAATTAAATGAGCATGGTGGAGTGTTATGTACATTTTGAGGAAAATTATCAAATAACATTTATTATCTAGCATGAGAATAATGACTTTTTATATTATTTATTGTTGTTTAATGCAAGTCATTTATATTTAGTTTTATTTTAATATTTTCCCAAAATATCTAGATAAGGAAGGTTGATGGATAGTAATGAGGGGGGGGTTGAGGAGACTTGGGGAAGTGTGTATGGAAACTTGATAAATATGGAGGTTGGAGCATGATGAGAGGTTGTGAAATTTTTGGAAGATAATTATTTTGATAGTTTTCTTTGAGCATCTGTGCTTTGTTGTTCTTGGAGTCACGGGCACAGAGGGCCAAGAAACCGAAAGGTTTCTTGGAGCTAGGAAGTCGGCTAGGCTCCTAGTTGGCAGGGAGGATTCCGTTGTTTCACTCTGGGCAAGCGGAAAAAGAATACTTGGAAGCACCCAGGACTACATTACAACTGATGAGCTTCTACAAACTAAGGAGGAGGTATTTTTCAGTGATATTTTTGTTATTGATATTTTGGGTATACTTATGTTTTTAAATCTTAAAGTTAGCCTACTACTTATTTCATCATGTTATTAGATTTATCATTGAGAAGATGTAGAAGAAATGTGGAAATAAAAATCAATGAAATAATGCTAAAACAAAGTTGTTAATGTGTAAGTATTTAAATAAATAGTTAATTGCTTAGCATCCTGTGGATGGGTGCTACACTATTTAATGCACTATGGGCTGATAGAGTGACACCAAAAACCTATGTTGGTAATTCCCCTTTCTTTCTTGTCTACGAAGGAGAAGTGATTCTCCCTCCACATGTTCTGCTTCCATCCATGCAATTATCACAGAAAGTTCAAGAGGAGGAATGCCCTCCCCTTGAAAGTCGAATTAACACCTTATTAAAACTGGAGGAAGTAAGAGCGCAAGCAAAGAAGAAGCTGGATTAACATCAACAGATTGTGAAAAAATAGCTCGATTCAAACTCTTCTTCAGATAGGAACTTCGAGGTAGGAGACCTGGTTCTCAAATGGGATAAACCCCACGAGGGAAAAGGGGAACACACCAAGTTCCAGACTCTGTGGTTGGGACCGTTTGTAGTCTCTAAAAAACTAGGTCCCAACTCTTTCCATCTACACAATTTGGAGGGACAGGAAAACACTTTTCCTGTGAATGGCCAAGCTCTCTAAAGGTATTTTTCCTGATGATTCCAAACACACCTCTCTACATATTTTTCTTTTTAAATTTTTCTATTTGTTTTTTTATTTTGGTTCTTTCCATTTTGCTTGTTTTCACTATTTTCTGAATAAATTTATGTCTGTGTCACCATTTAGTTCATGAAAGGAAACCAGAATATCTCATCATAAAGCAATAGTCAAGGTCATTTCAAAGTATCAGTGTTGTAAATTATTGAAACTCAGACTAGCAAAAGAAACTCCCTATTCAAAATAGTCTTCCTGGTTTCACTTTATAATCATGAGAAGATATGATCATCATTAAAGATCTTCACGTTGTCCCTATTTTTAAAGAAAACAAATCAAATATGCCTTCCTATCCTCGAAAAGTTATTCTTATCAGAAAACTAAATTCAGATCATGATGAAGGTCGTCAAGAGAAAAATTGAGTTGGAAAATATCAAGTGTTTCGGAATCTAAAATTTTCAGCATCACCCCTCTCTCCTGAAGATCATAAAATTTATGTCAAATTGTAAATAATTTCTAGAGAGTCGTGGGAAGTGTATGTAAAACCGCTGAGATATTGAACATGTTTGCAAGCAGTAGGTAAATGCATGCATGATTCCAAGACAACTTCATCAGGGTACTGAACAGGCCTGCTGGCAGCGAAGCAATGTCAGGTTCAAGAAAATTATCAGGTATAAAATGTTGATATTAATCGTAAAATGTCCTTCATCTTGAATTGATAATTCTTGGACAGGATAGAGGTGTCAAAGTGGGTTAATTGACATCCCTTCCGAGGCTATAGACGCCTGCTGGCAGCAACGGCCCTGTCAATAATATTAGAGTCATTTGCCTAAATATTGTCTCTCCCGTAATTAAAACTTGTCACCAAATTGCATTTGGACAGAAGGACGTCTGACACTAGACTGTGTGATGTTTTTGAGTTTTATTGGGATGCTTGAATTGCTACCGATTGTTCCTTAATTTTCAACCATTCTGATCTGTCCTAACATGAATTCTCTGGTGATGCAGAGATAACTACTTTTCCCAGTAAGTCACCACTATTGGCAGCCCTACACAATTTTGTTATTGGAACAACAAACAACACTTTATATAGCTTCCTTCACCTCATGTTGTAAATATTATCATTTTCAGATGATTACTGGGTTATAAAAGATTTTTTTTAAGTTTGTGTTTTCATTTTGTTTTCATGTTAGATTCATGACTGAAAGCATGAATCGAACATGAAAACTTAGCTTCATATTATGTTTTCTATACAGGGCATTCTTTTGAAAGATCATCATAGTTATACCCAATCTAAATCTAACACTTGTGTGACTTATCTTCGAAATGTTTTGGGTATTGATATGATTTTTATATGCTTTGATGATCTTACATTTTGAATTATTAGAATTTCGTTTTTTATATTTTTGAACTCGTTGAAAAATCTATGGTCGTGCTAGTCATAGAATTTAATGCGCAACTATTGTACCCTATACTTGATCCATCTTGCTGGCACAATGAATTGATAAGCCTTTCATTTCGGGTTATAGGTTTTCATGCTCTGTACGCAAGGTTTTCATTACCAGGAATGGTCAAGTATCAAGACCGAACCTTCAATGTTCATACTATGATTGCACAGAGCCTTCGTTTTGTTTGTTTCCATTTTATCCATTCAGATTGGTTTCTTTTACTCCTACCATCCAAACCCAAAATTGTTTCGAGTCGCCCCTGTTATAGTCCAGTCATATTTTAAATGGACCCTATTATTCGATTGGAGCCAAATGGCTTCCAAGCACTGCTCTGTCACAATGATGCAATCGAAGATTTAAGAGGTCAAGGTTGGGATGCCTTCATCAAAAGGTTTGAAGGTTATAACCTTCATGTGGCTAAGGAATTTGTGCACACTTTCGATGGGTGTAGGGAGATAATTGGATATGTCAAGTTAGAGGTAACTGAGGAGTTTGTGAGTGAATCCACATGGCTACCATCCAACGTCGAGAAGTGGCTCAAAAACTCAAAGATACAAGAAGTGCCATGGAGCCTCTTCATGACTTCTAGGAAAATCAATTGCTGTGAAAAAGGTATCCCTATTTCTTTGGTTAAAGATAAATGGCATGGTCTGTTGTTGATCCTCAAACAGTTTGTAACCTGTGAAGGTTGTTATGGTTTAGTTTTTCTCTATCATATACAATTGCTTATGCATTTCATAGTTTTTCAATTAAATGTTCCCTTCTATCTGCTGAGAAGCTTGTACAAAATTTCTAAAAGGTATAAGAGACAAAGCCTCGACTCTAGTCTTTTTCACCACGGCTTAATTAAAATGTTGTTGATTCACCATTTAACTATAATAGGCAATTGTTGGGATGGATTTTTAACAAGAAATGGTTTTGCTACAACCATTCTTGTAGAAACCCCTATTTTGGGTGCACCACTGAGAAGAAAGCAATTTGACATTTCAAATAACGAGCCAAATTCTCTTCTTAGAAACCCTCAAGACGAGGCAATTCCCAGTAAGTCTTCACATGAACAATAGGCTATTGGTTCTGAGTTGATTGAAACACCTATGCATGAATTAGATGTTGGCCATAACACCACTATAAAATCCGACATAAAAAATATTGCAATCAGACAAAACAAAAACACATGGCTCTAGGGTTTCAGAACAAAAGAATTGGTTGCCTTATTTCGAGAAATTTAAGGAATCGAGCTAAACCTCATTTGAGCTTGATCGACCTGATCGAGGTCAATGAGGTCTCGGATCCTGAAGCTAAATATTTCATGGCTAAAGAAGATCCAGATTGTCAAAGATATGATCCTGCTCAACTGTATGACTTTGTTAATAATCTTCCACCATGTCTCGAGGGTAAATATGGGTTCACTGGTATTAGGCTTGGTCAAGGTCATGTAACAGGTAATGTCGATACATCTAGGCCTAACTGTACACTCTGCCAACATATCGTTCCTCCTATATAATGTGAGGTTTGCCTACATTGGATTGAACAATACTACATTGATATTCACATCCTCTAGGCTCATATTAAAACACTCACAGCTCAGAGTGAATTACTGAGAAAAGAAAATCTTGACCTCAAAGTGAACACAGAGAGACAAGATAAATTCCTTAAGAATATAGGTAACGTTGTGATCAAAAACCCTGACAGTGTTAATGCCATAATCAATTCTGAGCTATTTTGATCCATGTTTAGTTGTTGGTTGAAATGGTAAAGCGGTTTTTCCCTCTTATTATAGTCATGTTATCTTTTTGAATCAAATTGGTTTAAAAATAGATTTCATTTGCTAAGATAAGATTGGCTACAGAATATTTCGATTCTGTAGCCAAGTCATTTTTAAATAAAGAATAAGTAATTAGTTGTTAATAACTTATCTAACTTGTTCTTGTTTTGTTTTTAGAAAATGGTAGATCTTTATGCTGATTTTCTGAGGTGGAACATGTTCGATTTACATGATTAGTGTTTCTTTCCTGTTTATTTTGTAAAAAGGAAAAACTTTTATTAATTTTTGAAAAGAAACAACTCAGTTATGAGTGGTTGTAGGCCCTCTATTTTTGTAATATTTTGATCTCATGAGATCTTATCCTATCCTAGGAGATAGGAGAATAGGATTTCAAGACACTTTAAATACTCTTTTTTTTGTAAGTGAAGGCATCTAATTAGCCTGGAACCAATGATGGACGAATAATTCTCAGAACTTAATGGAACAAATTATAGCATTTCAACTTTAGACCATTGTGAATATTGTTTCATTGATGTTTTGTTTCTCTTATCTTGGGATATTAATGTGTTGTATAGATTTAGTCTCAATGACATGTTATGTTCTATGATATTCATTCTATAAATGGCGTTCATGATTTATTGTTTCATATGTTGTGATTGTGATCATCATATCAATTTTGATATCGGTATTTTTCTTTGATGTTTAATTGATAGATAATAATGAATGTTTTACATAAAATATTTCTCTGACTGTAAGCATTCGTAATGATAAGATCATTGGATGATATGTGTTAACTATTCTGTTCTTAAATCCTGGTTTACAATACATTCCCTGAATTTATTCAAGAAAATTATTTTATAAGCCTACTGCAGATTTCTTTCATAGGCGGGGCAGTTGGATGCTCTTTTGTTCGTACAGAGGCACATACACATTTAACAAACTAATAACAGGTTAGCTTCACTTCTAATTTCTGTCATTTTATGTTTTAATGAAACAAGAAAGTTTTAAGATTGGCTTTGACCATCGGTACATCTTTGTTTCATAACTTAGTTATTTCAAGTTTTATTAGATTTATAATTAGAAAACAGAAAATACAAAAATGTGCTTTCTTTACCTGCTTTTGAAGACAATTACTTTTACATTGATTTTCGTAAGGCTTTCATTAAAACTTGTAGCCTATAAATCATGTTAATAAGTGACATGCTCATACTTTCTTTTTTTGTTTAATATATTTTGTAAATAATTAGATTAAAATTCATAGATTATTATAGTTTTAGCATTAGATAGTTTTCCTCTTTTCTTTGTTTTAGGAACTTAGATCGGATAATGGAGCCATTAAACCCATCAGAACAGGTTACACCAAATGGCTTGGGTTATTTAGAAAACCCTGGACTGGACCTGTTTTTCCAGTTGACGGCCTGTCAAATTTTTCCGTCAACAAGTTGTTACAACAATGATTGGTTGTTCCAAGTCATAAGTGGTTTTACCACATGGTGTGACAACATCACTATAGATTAGAATAATGTCACAGAGTTGCGATAATGGGGCAGTTGGGACTGTTTCTATAGAATGGACAAGTGTGTGGATGGTTATGTTGTAGAGGGAAAGTTGTTACAAAAATATTTGTAGATGTGTTGAAGGGAGCGTGTTGTTGGGATGAATTTGGAAGGACACGCAAGAAGAGAATATTCGTTGAGGAAAGAACAAAACAAAATTCAAAAGATGAAAGGGAGTGATAAACCTTGGGAAATTGAAGTGAACAGTTTTTGGGAGGAATAAAACACAACATTGAAGAGATTGCAGGAGAGCTTGCGGAACCGACAAGAGGAGAGATATCACAGGATATGAGAGTGAGAAGTGGTTTAGGCTTCCATGGCCTCTGGCTTGGAAAATCAATGGATATTGTAAGATTAGATATAGCCATTGCACCATTGTATTGTAACTTATATGATGAACAAAAGAGTTGATTATTTATAGAATTAACCCTTATGTATGTATGTGTGAATGGAATCCTATATTATGTATTTTCTATGTTGTTAACATTTGTTTTTGCACATCAATGTCATTTATTGAATGAGTAAATCCCATATAAAATTGTCCTATATGATATGGATATACAGGTGGCATGAATTTGTGGAAGGTCATGTTGGAATTGTGGTCTTCCATGGGGAGGATGAGCACTCTAGTTCTATGATCATTGAGGGTTTTGTCTTTGTATAGATGGTGTGAACAAAAGGTGTTGACTTGACTGTGAATTAAATGTTGTAGCAAGATATTTACCACATCAGAGGCATGTTGTAATAGGATATGGAGTACTCATAGAGACGTGTTGTAGCAGGGGTGAGTTACAACATGGGTGTGTTGTAGCCGAAGACATGTATTCATATATGTGTTTCATCCATAGGTGTATATGTGTTGCAACAACATCTGTGTTGCGTACTAGGCATGTTGCAACAAAATACACATCGAAACAAATGTTTTGTAGCATGAGGCTACATACGACATGAAGCATGTTACAACAAAGTTTTATCACAACTAATACATGTTGCAACATAAGCGTATACTAATAGGATCCATGTTGCAAGAGAGACTTGTTTCAGCAATAGGATGTGTGTTGCATCAACATGTGAGTTACATCAAAATATTGTCACAACAAAAGGTGAGTTGCAATAGAGGGTGAGTTACAATAGAAAGAGAGTTGTAGTAGAGGGAGAGTTACAATAGAAGGCAAGTTGCGGGAGAGGTGAGATATAGCAGAACGCAAGTTGCAATAGAAGGAGAGTTGAAACAAGTGAATATGCAACAAACTAGTTAGTATCAACTGATGATTTTGTAGCATTTGTTGCTAGTGCTACAAGGGAACAACCTGGATATGAGATAACAGAGGTACAACCCCAGGGGTAGTGGTGTTGGATTACTGAGAGTGGGGGTGAATTAGTAATAGCGTAATTATAATCCTTTTTCTTCAAATAATCCAAGTGTTATATCAATGTATAATTATTATCCAATAATGAGCAATAAGAAATGAACAATCACACACATACATAGTACACCAGTGTTTTACGTGGAAACCCAAATCGGGAGAAAACCACGAAATATTTTTTCTTATATGTCTTGAAGAATTACATTCATTGGAAGCACCAAATTCCTTTGTTTTCCAGTTGCAACTGGAAGGAGGCTCCAACCCCCTAGTTTCTTAGGCTATAAACTGAGGGAAGCTCAAGCTCCCCAATTATCTGGCTACAACTAGAAGGAGGCTACAACCCCCTATGTTCTCCAGCTACAACCAGAAGGTGGCTACAACCACCTGTCCTTGCCCCATCCAACCACCCTAAAGTAGAAGTAAAATGATGGAACCACTGTCACTATATCACTGTGAGATATACCGCTGAAAACATGTACCAATAAACCTAAAACATGAATCAACCATATATCAACCTGTACCTCAACCTGTACCATAAACAAGTGCATCAACCATGCACCAACTTGTACCATAAACAAGTGCATCAACCATGCACCAACCTGTACCAAATAATCTGTAATCAACCTGTACCATAAACAAATGCAACCAACCATGTACCAAGTATGTACCAATCATGTGTCAACTAATCATCAATAGGTACCAACATCATCAACTATACGCCTCATGTATGTGCCAACTCATCAACTACTTGTCTCAACCATGTACCCAACTTGTACCTCAACCAAAAACCCTCATCAATTACATCGTCCAAATATGATTTATAACTCTGTAATATAATTGGTGTATATGATCACATACCTACAAACCTTCCTTAACTTTAAACAAGAAGAGACTAGCATTTACATGAAACTCTTCTTTAGTCTCACATGACTAGTTTTGGATTACTCAACAACCCTAACTTGAAATAATCATAAGTTTGTACCTATAATGAATAAAGATATGAAACTGGTAAACAATGTTCTTTAGTGTGTTTTATACAATTCCTCCAGGTGTCAGTACTTGTAACCTCTCATAAATGTAGTTATAGCAAAAATGGCATACCTTGTTGAATTCTGGATTATTCTAGAGAGAGACCTTGTAGAGCATGCCCTGCACGTAATATTTGTTGAATCGATCTAAAAATGTTACAAAACATACTATATATTTTAATATAACCAACACATTTGTTTTTACTGAATTTGGATCTCTTATGAGAAGTTATGACATTTTTACCCGAAACACCTGTTTTTGACTAGTTTCAGGACTAGCCACAAAACCTATTTTCCACGGAGTGTAAATCCAAAAATACAACGAACCAAAAGATGAATGTTTTACCACAGATACTTGGATATGTTTCCTCAATGTTATATAAATTTCTCGGTCTGAATCATTCTAGAAAAAAACGTTATTGCGAAAATTGTGAGATGACATGTAAATAACATACCTTAGAAAGCATCATCAAAGGAATTTATCCTTCCTTGAATTCCGGCCTTCTTTTCTTCACCGTCCCTTATAAATTCATCTTAGATATCCTTTGTTTACATCAGACACCTATAGGTATTGAATATGCTCAATTTTGTCTAATATGAGAGAGCCTTACCTCTTATTTATACTCTCCAAGTAGCTTCCTTAAAAACATCTTCTAGGTCACTTTGCCCACTTTCCTTATTTTAGGGTTAACCCACTTCTAATTTCTCCATTAAATTTATTATTTAAATAATTTATTTTGTATTCACTTTGAATTATAATACAGTCATCAATTCACTTTACTATTTACCTTCTAAAATATCTTAAACCACTTTGACTACTTTGACCTTTTGGGTCTTCTAGATGACATAAGAGGGTCCTCCAACTTCGTAAGGCCATAACTCTCAAACCGTGAGGAGTTATGTGACATTTCACATACCACCACAAATGGAATGACATGTACAATCCATATAGAATAGTATTACCTAAAAATATATCAGAACACATACCATTATCCATCAAACAAACTTGGGTCCATTACCCAAACCTGGGTTCTCCAACTTCTCATGGCCATAACTCTCTAACCGTGAGGAGTTATGTTACATTCCACATACCACCGGAAATGGCATGGAAATGACTATCCATCTAGGATATATTAAATGAAAAATTCACTGACCTTCATATCATTATTCCACAAATAATCATGGGTTCTCTAACCATACATCTAATATAACTCAATCCACAAAGCGTCTTCCCGTGAGGGATTTCACCATAAGGGGACCACTTTGGAGTTAATCCATTTCTACTTATTATCAACCAATACAAGAAAATAATGAGTCATCTTTACATCAAACAATCTTGGGTCCATTATCAAATGTTTTTTCTACGAGGTTTTCTTCAAGGGTTGACATCAATGACAACCAACCTTAATCAACAATCTCCCCATTTGGCTTTGATGGAAACACTCTAATGCAGTAATGAAATCATACCACTCATGCTCCCCATGGAACCATGCCTCTATCCTATGCATCTAATAAATCTAATCCCCCTAGAACCATGCTTCTGTCCTCTGCATCTAATAAATCTCTCCCCCTTTGTTATCAATGGCAAAGGTATCTTTCCATCCGGGGCTTCTCCCCCTGACCGAATTGTCTTCCTATGGTGATTCCTCGTGTACATATAAGACATATAAGATAAGAATTCAAAAGAATTCATTTTGGAGTAGAAATAACTCTGAGTCTATGGAGAATATACTCAAAGGCTTTCCGTGGAAGTGGTTTTGTAAAGATGTTTGCCACTTGTACTTTTGTGCCCACATACTCAACTCTGATGTTCTTTTCTACAACCTGTTCCCGTAAAAAGTGATACTTGATTGGAATGTGCTTCATCTTGGAGTGCATCACTAGATTCTTTGAGATACTGATGGAACTTATATTATCACAATAGATTGGAATGGGCTCATCATACTCAACCTGTATATCTGTCAGATTTTGTTTCATCCAAAGAACTTGTGTACAACATGATGCTGCTGCAATGTACTCTGCCTCGACTATAGATAAGGATATTGATGATTGTTTCTTGCTTATCCATGATACTAAACACTCACCCAAGTATAATGCTGCTCCACTAGTGCTTCGTCGGTCATTAATACAACCTGCCCAATCTGCATTTGTGTAAGCAATAAGTGATAGATCCTTTCCTTTTGGATACCATAATCCAAAATCTTTTGTTCCTTTGAGATATCTGAAAATCCTGTTCACTATTAATACATGTGATTCCTTTGGTGCTGCTTGAAATTGTGCCACTTGTCCAACTTCTTGCATTACATCTGGTCTAGATGTTGTCACATATAGTAGGCTTCCAATCATTGACCTGTATTGTCTCTGATATGTAGACTTCGAATCATCATATTTGCTCAACTTGCAACTGGTTTTCATGGGAGTGATAATTCGTTTGCAATCTTCCATACCGAACCTTTTTATCATTTCTCTGATATACTTTGTTTGAGAAATAAAAATTCCTTGGTTGTTTTAGTGTATCTGAAGTCCAAGAAAGAAGGATAGTTCTCCAAGTAACGAAATTTCAAATTCATTCTTCATATCTATTAAATTTTTTTGGCTTAACCTATCATTATCACTACCAAAAAATAATATCATCGACATAAACTTCAATTAATAAAATATTACCTTGACTTACCTTGATGTAGAGGTTGTTGTCTGCACTTCCTTTTCTGAACCCTGCCTCCTACAAATACTTATCAAGTCTAGAGTACCATGCTCTAGGAGCTTGTTTTAGACCATACAAGGCCTTCTTTAATTTACACACATAATCTGCATTTTCAGACAACCGAAATCCTTCTGGTTGTTCAATGTAGACTTCTTCTTCAAGTTCCTCATTCAGAAAAACTAATTTTATGTCCATTTGATACATTTTAATATTTTTGGAGCATGCATAAGCTAAAAGCAAACAGATTGCTTCCATTTTGGCAACTGGGGAAAATGTCTCTTCAAAGTCGATTCCTTCAACCTGTGCATGTCCTTTACATACAAACATAGATTTTCTCCTTGTAACTTGTCCATCTTCATTCAATTTATTCTTGAAGACCCAGTTTGTGTTGATCACATTCTTATTCTTTGGTCTTGGAACTAGTTCCCAAGTGTCATTTTTCTCTATTTGATCCAATTATTCATCCATGGCCTTATTCCAAGATTCATCCTTGCTGGCTTGTTAAAAAACATTTGGTTCAATTGTAGATAAGAGTGCTAGGTGTGTTTGTTCTGGTGAATGAATTCTTCTTCTAGTCTCAACTCATGCATCTTTGTTTTCGATAATCTGATATGAAGGATGATTCTTCTGTACTCGTTTACTAGGTGTCTTTGGAGACACTTGTTGAACTTGTTCTTCTTCTTTTGTCGGATTATCTTCATCTTCCTCTTCACTTATTTTTCATCTTCAACTTCTTCTTATAAGGGTTGTTTCATTGATTCATTTTCTTCCTTTGATTCTGGTCTGCGTGTTTCATCAATTGTTACGTTGATGCTTTCCACAACTTTGTTCAATATTAGATTGTAACACTTGTATGTTGTTAAGCCCTAATATTGGCTCATTACCCATTAATTGGGGCATATTACATTAGTAATGTTATTTTATTTATGTCATCTGTATTCCATTAGTTGTAATTATACCTCCTAGCCTCCTATATATACCAAGGAGACATTTTCATTTGGAATCATCTTGGACTTGAACATTTATGTGGGGTAAAAGGAGGTTTCCCCCTCGAAGAAGCTTATTATCTGAAATTATCTCTTTTTAAAGGCGTTGATTACTTATTATGAGGTTTTTCTATGCTATATTGATATTTGGTTCTTAACATATGGTATCAGAGCTCAAGGTCTTGGGGTTTCACTGCTACATCCGAGACACCTTGGAATTTTCGCTATAAATTGTTTTCTACAATGTTTTAGAAGGAACAAATTGGAATATATTTAGTAGATAGATCAAGGTACGTGGGGTTAAAATTTCATCTCTTGAGGCCTTATACTTTCATGGATACAGCCTGTGAAAGATAGGGTTCTGGAATCATTCTGAACTGAGTCATTGCAGAATTTTAGCTATAAAAACATTTCTATAACTTTTCAGACCCTGAAATCTGAAGGATATTCAGATAAATTAGTAAGGTATCGGTGGTAAAAATTTCATATTCTGTGTCATTTTAAATTTGTAGATACACCCTATGGAAGATAGGGTATCTAACTAGTCCTATTGACTAGTCTCAAGAAGGTGTTCCAGGTAAAATAATCATAACTTATTCGTAGAGTATCTAAATTGAGTGAGACTAGTTTCATTGGATAGTGGATAGTCTATAATATTTCTGGTACAAGTTTCAGACTTTTATATCAATTATTTTGTGTGGGTCACTCTATACAAGTGAGATCTCCTAGAAAGGACAAAAATCAGCAAGTTGTGGGGAAGTTACCATAAATTCCACTTGGCACATCCAATTTTGATCAGACTTGTGGCATTGCAGAGAAGAAATATCAGAGAACTACATAAAATAAAGTTTCATACCCAGAAGGGCCGAAACTTGGGAGATACAATAGAAGAAAGATTTCTTAGCAGAACCACCACAAAATCAAGGTTCAAAAGTGATACTTGGCCAACATGCCACCCAAAAAGGGAACTTCTACACCAAATAAGCCTCCAGACAATCCTACTTGGACTCTTGATGAAGGTGAATAAATGTGTAGGAACATAAATGATTTACAAAAGAAGATAGTAACAAAATATGAACTACAAGAGATGGAAGCTAAGTTTGAGGCATAGATGGATGGTTTAAAAGAGGAGATCATGGAAGTATTGAAAACGTTTGTAACAGAGAAGACACCTGAAAGTGAAAATGCATTCCATGGAATTCATAATGAGGACAAAAGGAAGGTGAATCAAAAATGTAGAAACTCCAACTTTGGGTTGAAGACCAACCACGTTCCTAAGATTGACATTAGGAAGTTTGATGGCAAGGACCCAATCGCATGGATACTTCAGATGGAGAAATTCTTTGATCTACATAATGTTCCACATACACAAAAGGTACGAATTTCTTCTTTATATTTAGAACCCAATCAATTTGTATGGTATCGATGGATTTTTTCTTGCAAATCACTCGTCACTTGGACAATTTTCACGGAAGAAATGATAACACACTATGAGGATACAAGGAGCAATAATTTCTTTAGCCAATTGATAAATCTCAAGCAAAAGGGTTCAGTTACCGAGCACATTGAGAACTTCCAAAGATTGAATATAAAGGTAACAAATATTCCAGATGAGCACTTGATTTATGTATTCATAGGAACTTTAAAGGATAACATTCAACATGAGGTTCGCCTTTGGGAACCCAAATCATTGGAGAATGCATTTAAGGTGGCAACAAATGTTGAAACTAAAAATATGGCTATGGATACTAGAAGGACCAATCCTAACATCTATAGAGAGAACAATGCTCCTTCTTCTAAAACACCTCAACCTACAAGATTTACACCTCAACAATTGGAGGAAAGAAAAGAAAAAGGTTTATGCTTTAATTGTGACAGCAAGTACAGTAAGGGACATAAGTGTGGTGAGAAGAAACTATTCTACATAGATTGTGAAGAGGAAGAAGAACAAGAAAAAGAACCATCTCATGAAAACGTAGAAGCAATTTCATCTGAAGAGTTGACTCCCATGATATCGTGTAATGCATTGGCTGGAATTATCACTCCTCAAACCGTCAAGATCGAAGGATACATAAAAAAGAAAAAGGTAATAGTCCTAATTGATTCTGGTAGTACTCATAATTTCATTCACTATAAATTATCCAAAGCTCTCAATTGCTTTGTATATCTAGCGCCAGAGTTTCAAGTAATTATTGCAGACTGAGGAACTATCAATTTCTCAGGAAAATGCAATAAGATCAATCTTACTATGGGGGAATATGTAATGAATAGTACATTGATTGATATACCCATGGGTGGTGTAGATGTTGTACTAGGAATCCAATGGTTACAATCATTAGGAACAATAGCTTTTAATTTTCAAATATCTTGAGGAATAGATGGCTTAGATGTTTGAACATCTAGTGAGCATAGTTGTTAACTAAATATCTCTGACTTGCGATATTGACCTGTGGTTGAGATGCCACGACCCAGGGGCATCTAAGTTGTCAAAATCACCCAGGGGCATTTAAGCTGTCAAAATCACTCAGGGATCGCACCTGGCTTGGATTGCACCAGCCCTTAAGATGGTTGGATTTGAGGTGTCCCCAGACGTTTCAAACCGGCTATAGAGTGTTGATCATGGACTATTAATAATAAATTTTCACATGAATACAATTTGTTTATTTGAAAGTATATAGATTGAAGTGTTTTATATATTTGGTGTTTATGTGAAATTTCTTTTATCTTAATGCATAATGTTCAAAGATGTGTATAAAATGATGTAAATGTATTTAGAGGTTGGTGCATGTTTGGAATAACATTGGGAGTTATAAGAACTTTGAAACACATAAAGATTTCATTTGTATTTATGGAAACTTTGTTTCATGATTAAGGTTGGATGGCGACTTTTTACCCTTTTACTAATATAGATGTTTCTTTCTTTAACCAAATGAATAAATAAGGGTGTTTGGGAAAAATGATCAAGTTGATCTAGAGTGTAGGGTACATAATACCCTCTTTAACTCCTATTTATAAATCAAGGACACTGATTTGAATAATCAGTCATATTGTGCATTTATACAATTTATAAATATAGGTTTCCCCTTTAAACACATTTTTATTC
>ML791993.1:127262-145907 GCA_009831015.1 Picea engelmannii | reverse complement strand
TTCTTCTCTAAAATAAAAATCTAAGGTTCAAGCAGTGGAAGATCACATCGAGCATCAACAAAAAGTTCTCCAAATCTTAAAGGACAACC
Source organism: Picea engelmannii (assembly GCA_009831015.1). NCBI lineage: Eukaryota > Viridiplantae > Streptophyta > Pinopsida > Pinales > Pinaceae > Picea > Picea engelmannii. Next base: position 145,818 of record ML791993.1, on the reverse strand, counting down.
TGACCATGGCACATAATCACATGAAACAACAAGCAGATCAACATCGTAGTGAAAGAAGTTTTGAATTAGGGGATTGAGTGTTTCTAAGACTACAACCATACAAACAGATGTTTGTCAAGCAATCCAAGAAGGATAATAAATTATCACCAAAGTACTATGGCCCTTATAAGGTGTTGCAAAAGATTGGTACTATGGCATACAAATTGGAGTTGCCCGCATCTTCATGAGTACACCTAGTTTTCCATGTTTCATGCTTAAAGAAGGTTATAGGCGACAAGATCTCAGTTCAAACTATATTGCCAAAAATTGACGAGGAAGGAAAATCATATTGGAGCTTGAAGCCATCACTAACACAAGAATTCACCAACTAAGGAATAGATCCAATTTAGAGTATCTCATTAAATGGAGGAAACTACCAACTGAAGATTCCACTTGGGAAGATGAGTCTTTTATACAAAAGCATCCAGAGTTACTCAAGCATTGCGGAAAACACTTGTCTTAAGGGGAGGGGCATGTTAAGCCCTAATATTGGCTCATTACCCCTTAATTGGGGCATATTACATTAGTAATGTTATTTTATTTATGTTGTCTTTATTCCATTAGTTGTAATTATACCTCCTAGTCTCCTATATATACCAAGGAGACATTTTCATTTGGAATCATCTTGGACTTGAACATTTATGTGGGGTAAAAGTAGGTTGCCCCCTCGAAGAGGCTTATTATCTGAAATTATCTCTTTTTCAAGGCGTTGAGTACTTATTCTAAGGTTTTTCTATGCTATAATTATATTTGGTTCTTAACATATGATTTCCTTGTATTTGAGTAACCAACAAGTACTCCTTTGTCCACACGAGAGTCAAAATTTTCCATTCCTCCATCTTCTCTTTTGATATAGCATTTGCTTCCAAAAACTCTGAATTTATTTACATTTGTTGGACTTCCTTTCCATAGTTTGTAAGGAGTTTTGTCAATGTTGTTTCTGAGAATTACTCTATTTTAAATGTGAACTGTTGTGTGCACTTCCTGTGTCCAAAAAATATCTGTCAATTTCGAATCCATTAACATTGTTCGAGCCATTTCCTATACTTTCTTATTCTTTCTTTCAACAACTCCATTATGTTGAGGTGTCCTAGAAATGGAGAATTGCCTTTTTATTCCATGATTGCTGCAGTAGTCCATAAATTTCTTTGAGGTGAACTCTCCTCCATTATCAGATCTCAAGCATTTGATTTTTAAATCCATTTCTTTTTCAACCATTTCCTTGTAGATCATGAAGTTTTCAAAAGCTTCTGATTTATTCTCGAGAAAGCAAACTGCAATCATTCTTGTATAATCATCAACTAATAACATGAAGTATTTCTCACCTTTTAAGCCCTTTGTTTTAGTTGGTCCAATTAGATCAGTATCCAAAATTTTCAGTGGTCTTGTCGTTGAATATTCCTTTGATTTAAACCTAGTCTTTGTTTGCTTTCCTTGTTGACAATGCTTGCATAAAGTGTTGGTTGGTTTCATGATCTGGGGAATTTATTAGATTGCTTCTCTTTTGCTGACTTTGACAAGGTTATCAAAATTTATGTGCCTCATTCTTCTGTGCCATAGCCAACTTTCATATTCCTTTCCTAGACGACACTTTTCATTTCCAATTTCACCTAACACATATATGTTGCTTGAAGTTCTTGCAGCTGTAGTGACCAATTTCCTTGAACCTTCTTTTCTTATCTCACACTTTTGTGAATCAAAAGTAACTTTATGACCTTAGTCACACATTTGACTCACACTTAGAAGATTATGTTTCATATCTTCTACTAGTAGAACATTTTCTGTTTTTTCATTCTTGTTCACAATTCAGACTATGCATTTTCCAATGATTTTGGTTGAATCATCATTTCCGAAGGAGACTGATCCATATCTTTCCTTTCGTAATGTAAGAAACTTGTCTCTATCACCTATCATGTATTTTGAACATCCATTGTCAACATACCAACCGTGTTTCTTCTGCTTAGCTGTTAGAGCAATTGTGCATTCTTCATTGCTATATTGATCTTGCTTTCTTAGCCATGTCATTTTTTGAGGTTCATGTCTGTCACTGTTGTTATTCTGTTGAGGTTCTTTAGGAAGGACTTTCATTCTACAATCTTTGGCCACGTGTCCAAAATTTTTACATTTGTAACATTGCACTTCAGTTCTCAAAGATTCAAACCTGTTGTAACTTCTTCTCTGTGTTTCACTAGGTCTTCTTGAATAACCCATTTGTGTATGACTCTCAAAGTTGTTATTGTTCCTGTTGTTATCTCTGCAATTCACATCTTTATGTCCAAAATTATTACATGCATAACATAAACCAAAAAATATAGTTTGATACCTAGGAGTTGAAGATACTCTGAAAGGAGGTTCTCTTATGAATCCTTCTCCTTCTTGAAGCCTATTTGTCTGTTGTTGATTCTGAAATCTGAATCTTCTTGGTGGAGGAGTGTCCCTGTAATATTCATTGTATATCTTCCTATCCCATTTGATTGTTTCTGCATAAATTTTTGGATATGTTTCATGCTCTATTGTTTTGGATCTTGATCCCTTTTGTGTCTGATTGTATCCAAGTCCGGAGTTGTCAAGATGAGATTTTTTACTACTGATAATGTCATCCAGAATTTTGAGCTATTCTGCATATTTTTATTTTCAATATACTTTCTTAGTGCGACAATCTCTTCTTCCAAGTTTCCAATGATCCTATCCTTTTCTTCTAGATTTTCTTTGAGTGCTTCATCAATTCTTTTATCTTCTTCTATTTGAACATTCAATTTTGTGATCATTTGTTCTAGTTCTAGAGTATCATTTTTCTTGTCTAGTTCTCCTTGTAGTTTCTTGTTTTTCTTCTTTTCTCTTCTGATAACTTCTATGGAACACATTAATTCTTCTCGATAGTCAACTTATGCTTCTTCAATTTCTTCTTTGACTTCTTCATATTCTTCTCTAGAGTCTTCTTTATCAGATTCTTTTACTACCATGAATAGAACTCTTCCTGTCTCATTGTCACTGATTTCATCTTCATCTGATGATGAGATGTCTTTTTTGGTGCATAAGTTTTTCTTGAAAACTTTATTTGTAGTTTTTTTGTCTTTATATGTGTGTTTGTCTTTTGAGTAACCTTCATCATTTATTTTTTTCTTATGAGGACATTAGTTAGCAAAATGACCAATACCATCACAATTAAAACAAATTAAATGAAGCTTACCTCTATACCTATCGTCGGTTCCCTTGTTCATTCTTTTGACGAAGTTGGCCACTTCTTCATCATCTTTCGATACGTCAATGTTGCTGCTATATTCTTATTGTTCCTTTTTCTTTTTCTTTGATCTTTTGGATGCTTTGAAGGCTTCTTCTTTTACATATGGATTTTCTTGTTCAGTTCTTATTTCATATACTGTGAAGATTCCATGTAGTTCGTCCATGCTTATTAAGTTTAAATCCGATATTTCTTCTAGTGTTGATATCTTAGGGTTAAATCTCATAGGAAGAGATCTTAGTACCTTTTGAACAATTACAGATTCTTCGATTTCTTCTCCCAATCTTATGATTGCATTCACTGTTTCATCGACTCATAAGGAGTAGGCTACAATATTCTCATCTTCCTTCATTTTTGGTTGTTCGAATTGACCTCTGTAAGTTTGAAGCTTTGCTTCTTTTACTTTTGTATCTCCTTCATAAATATTTCGAAGCTTGTCCCAAATCTCTTTAGCAGATTTACAATGTGCAACTTTGGTGAATACCGTATCACTGAGACCATTCAAAAGTGCATTTTTGGCTTTGGAATTATTCTCACAGAGTTTCACTGCTTTGTCATTTGTTGGTGGAGTTGCTAGTGTTGTGTATCCATCTACAATTGATTGTCAAACTTGAAATCCATGTGCCTGTATATATGTCTTCATCCTTATGCTCCAAAAAGAATACTTCTATCCATCAAAATGTGGTATTCCATTTTTATACAAGTTGATACTCTCCATGATCTACCTTTCAGTGGTTAAACTGATTTCTGAAGGAACCTACTCTGATACCAATTATTGGATTACTGGGAGGGGGGGTGAATCAGTAATAGCCTAATTATAATCATTTTTCTTCAAATAATCTAAATGTTATATCAATGTAGAATTATTATCCAATAATGAGCAATAAGAAATGAAAAATTACACACATACACAGTACACCGGTGTTTTACGTGGAAACCCAAATCGAGATAAAACCACATAATGTTTTTTTCTTATATGTCTTGAAGAATTACATTCATTGGAAGCACCAACTTCCTTTGTTTTCCAGCTGCAACTGGAAGGAGGCTCTGTTGGGCCCTAACAACTCCCCCTAAATATTTACAAAATTTAAAGGGCCCCCATTAGAATCTTGATAATTATAATGAGCTATAGAATCAACATTTTCAAATAGTTCCATACCTTGGTTTGCTTTGAGACAAACTTAAGAAATTCACTATAGTATGAGACATTAATTACAAGAGTATATGTCAAAATTTAGAAACGAGCATAGAAATCTCAATTTAAACAAAAAAAGTTAATTTTTATCAACTGTTTACTTTCGTTTAAATTATGATTATCTGTTCATTCTTTTGTTCATTAGCAAGTTTGACTATTTTGAATAATGGGTTCAATACTTCATCAAATAATATCTTGGTTGATTTCTCATTTTCACAAAATCATTTGGTAGGTTTAATTAATTAAATTATTTTTTTAGTTTGCATCTCATTTCAAAATAAAAATAAAATAATAAAAAAAAAAACTTATCTATCATTTGTTTGATTTTGTGAAAACCCAAAATTAATATTTTTCTCCTCTCCATCAACTTGAAGCTTATAGAATTTTAAGATCATACTTGAAATAAAAATATAACAAATATTTGTTTACAACTTATAGTTAGCTTTTAGTTTAAATTAATTTTTTATTTGATTGTTCTAGATTTTGTTTTATTCACAATTTGTAGGTTTCTTTTTGTTTCACGTGTTTCTTTTATCATTTATTTGGTACGGATATGATCGTGTCTTGATTTTATTATCTAAATACGTTCAAGATGATTGATCCAAAAATTGTTGGATTACTGAGAGGGGGGGTGAATCAGTAATAGCGTAATTATAATCATTTTTCTTCAAATGTTATATCAATGTAGAATTATTATCCAATAATGAGCAATAAGAAATAAACAATCACACACATACACAATACACCAGTGTTTTACGTGGAAACCCAAATCGGGAGAAAACCACAGAATGTTTTTTCTTATATGTCTTGAAGAATTACATTCATTGGAAGCACCAACTTCCTTTGTTTTCCAGCTGCAACTGGAAGGAGGCTCCAACCCCCTAGTTTTTTAGGCTACCATATGAGGGAAGTTCTAACTCCCCAATTCTCTAGGTACAACCAGAAGGAGGCTACAACCCCCAATGTTCTCTGGATACAACCAGAAGGTGGCTATAACCACCTGTCTTTGCCCCGTCCTGCCATCCTGAAGTAGAAGTAGAGTGATGGAACCACTGTCACACTATCACTGTGAGATATACTGTTGTAAACCTATACCAATAAATCTGAACCGTGCATCAACCTGTACCTCAACCTGTAATCAACCTGTACCATAAACAAGTGCATCAACCATGCACCAACCTGTAATCAACCTGTACCATAAACAAGTGCATCCAACCATTTACCAAGTATGTACCAATCATGTGTCAACTACTCATCAACTATGACTCATCAATATGTACTAACATCATCAACTATACACCTCATGTATGTGTGCCAACTCATCAACTACCTGTCTCAACCATGTACTCAACATGTACCACAACCAAAAGCCCTCATCAATTTCATCATCCAAATATGATTTGTAACTCTGTAGTAGACCTGGTGTATATGATCACATTCCTGCAAACCTCCATTGACTTTAAAAACAACAGACTAGCATTTTCATCAAACTTTTCTTTAGACTCACATGCCTAGTTTTGGATTAGTCAACAACCCTAACTTGAAGTAATCATAACTTTGAACCTGTAATGTATAAAGATCTGAAACTGATATAAAATTTTATTCAGTGTGTTTTATGCAATTCCTCCAAGTTTGACTACTTGGAACCTCTCAGAAAAGGAGTTATAGCAAAAATGGCATACCTTGCTGAATTATGGCTTATTCTAGAGAGAGACCTTGTAGAGCGTGCCCCACACAAAATATTTAATAAATTGATTTGAAATTGTTACAAAAAATAATACATAATGTAACCTAACCAACACATTTGGTCTTATTTAATTTGGATCTGTTATGAAGAAGTTATGACGTTTTTACCCGAAACATTGGATTTTGACTAGTTTCAGGACTGGCCACAGACCCTATTTTCCATAGAGTATAACTCCCAAAATAAAATGACCCACAAGCTCAATTTGTTACCACACATACTTGGATATATTTTCTCACTTGCATAGAAATTTCACTGCCTGAATCATTATAGAAAAAACGTTATAGCGAAAATGGTGACATGACCTGTAAATAACATACCTTAGAAAGCACCCTCAATTTTTTTTTTCCTTCTTTGCATTTCAACCTTCTTTTATTCACCTTCACTCAAAATCCTGGTTTATATATCCTTGGTTACCTCATAAACATATATATATTCAATTATCTCATGTGTGATTCAAATGAGAGAGCCTTGCCTCTTCTTTATACTCTCCAAGTAGCTTCCTCCAACTTCGTAAGGCCATAACGCTCAAACCGTGAGGAGTTGTGTGACGTTCTACATAACACTAAAAATGACATGACATGTACTATCCATATAGAATAGTATTATCTAAAAATATATCATAACTCATACTGTTACCCATCAAACAAACTTGGGTCCATTACCCAAACCTAGGGTCTCCAACTTCTCATGGCCATAACTCTCTAACCGTGAGGAATTATGTGACGTTCTACATACCACCAGAAATGAAATGACAAGCACTATCCATCTAGGATATTTTCTCTGACAAATTCACTTTCATTCATCTCATTATTCCACAACTAAGCATGGGTTCTCTTACTCCACAAAGCGTCTTCCGGTGAGGGCTTTCACCATAAGGGGACCACTTTGGAGTTCATCCATATTTACTTCTTGTCAACCATGACAAAACAATAATGAGTCATATTTACATAAAAAAATATTGGGTCCATTACCCAAAACTTTGTGTTACGGGGCTTTCTTCAAGGGTTGACATCAATGACAACCAATCTTAATCAACAAAAATAATATTGGATTGCTGCAAATAAATTTATAAGCAACAACAAATAAAATTTGGAAATGCGTCAAGATCCGAAAGACGATGTTGCAGGACTGATTATAGCCAAACTGTGAGGAATCTAACAAAACGGTTGAAAACCCATTTCCAAAATGGACCCATTTATCTTACATGGATAAATTTTCCCAAACAAACACATGATTTGAGAGATATTTGTGTCTCTTTATGAGACAAATTTTAGGTGGAAGAAATTATTAGAGACACAGAGACTATTAATTCATTGTATAAATATATGAGAAAGTTCAGAGCCATAAGGAGCTAAGAAATGGAGAGGAAGATTTTGATCATTTTTCTTTTGTAAACTTTTTTTCTTTTCAAACGGTGTAACAGATGGTTGGAATCTTTGGGAGAATGGACACGTATTCTCAAATAAGAATATGGAATTCCACGTTGCTTAATGGATTTTTTCTTGTGAGTAAAATGGTTTTATTTTCATTATAATATCTTCATATTCTTTGAATAATTCATTATGCATTGATTTAAATTAGATTTAGTCTATTTTATCAATACATGGTTAATTGTTATCATTTATATATTAATTTTTTCAATCTTTAAGAGTCTATTATCCCTAAAGTTTTTCCTAGACCATATGATGAACATATTTTTTTGAAATTATATGATAAAGAAGTTTACTCTTTGACTTTCGTCCTGTGTAGACTTTGCAGTGTTTTTTCATTGTCTTCTCATGTAATTTCTTGATGTGAAATGTTATCTGTGTCGAATTAGCTTTAGTCAGTTTTGCACATACTATTTTATATCATGTTTTTCCTTATGTTGTTCATTATCTTTTGGTTTAGTTTATATTTGTGACTGATCATCTATTCAAGTATTTTGTGTTTAAATCTGATGCTAGATAGATGGTAACACCATTCCTGAGAATTGGAATTTCTTTCATTTTCAGTTATTGGACATTTCAAGGTCACAAGATATAAAATTATTTGTCTTTTGTCATTATAAAATCACTCCAGAATATGAAACACTTCCTTGAATTTCTTCTGGAAATATTATGCTTTCTTTTTTCATAGGTTTACACTTGACACAGGTTAAGAGGAGCTCATACAAATACAAAGAGATGAATTTAGCTTAGTCTTGTTGATCAGTGAGAGGTTAGTAGGTGCATTGTTTTCTTTTATTCAGGTTTGTTTATATATGAATGAGACAATGATTGCATTAATTAGGTTTGATTGTTTCTGTGTCATTGCTTCAATTGTATTTGCTTAGTATTTATAAGTTTAAAATCCTTAAACATTAAAAAAACAAAAATATTTATGTTCTCACTTTATCTTATTTTGAAACATTATTATGAATATTCATTTTCGCAAGATTTCAAGTAAACCTTGTAAACTGTATATAGATTGTTTATAATCATTTGTATATTCACATTTCTTTTTAATAAACATTAGTAAATAATATATCATTTATTAGAATCATAGCTTTAGATTAGTTTATTTCTTTTACTATTTTTAGGACTTTAGTTGGCTAACGGAGCCATTAAACCCATCAGGATAGATCATACCAAATGACTCGGGTTAATTAGACAACCTCAGTCCGTATCTAACCTTCTAGTTGACGGTGTGTCATTTACGCCCATCAACAAATGGATCTAGAAGGAGGGATGAGTAAATTTAATGATTAAATGTTTCACCCCTTAGCTTTTCATAATTCCAGATTTATAAATTATTCTTCTGTTTCATCTTGAAATGCACTATAAGGCAGGACATACTAACAAGATGGCCTTACAAGAGTCTTTGTTTTGAATGTATTTAATTTCACATGGATCCTCAAATCACTGTGTTGGAACATGCTTTCCATTTCTCATTGCCTGATATTCCCAACGAGACAGTCTCTCACTTGTCCAAACTCTCATTTGACGGTGGGGGAAATGTGTCTGGAAAATACCATCTTAACATGATATTTTTGATTTAAAGGTTTTATACGGATTGTTCGCTTTTACTTTCAGGGTTCGGATTAAACATTGGTTTGAGCCTTTTCCAGCATATCACATTATTGATTGGTTTCAGTTTGTAGATGAATTTTTAGATTCTTTTGAAAACTATGATTACAATCAATTATGTGAAGAATTTCAGACTTTACTAATCAATGACAATTCATCTCCAGAAGGATTTTCAAAAAGAATCCATTATGTTCTTTGTAAATTTTATCTTGATGACATGTCATGTGTACTAAATATCCTATATGATGCTTGTGTCCCTTTTGTCCAGTCATATTCAATCGCGAATGATGAATTAGTTAAAAATCCTATCACTCAATTGCAAGAAGAATTTTTCTCGTAGGATGAGAGGAATCCATACGAAAATTTTGAACAAGCAAAGGAGGTAGAACCTATTGAAAAGGTTCTTACTGACAATCAAATTGGTTTTTCCTATGAATCATTGTATACTCATCCCTCGACCATCATGGAAGAATATTTGATGTTGGTTCAAGGTGAATGTCCATATTCTTCTAACTCTTTCTCTAATGAGTACTTAAATTCAGCTATTGAAGAACACTTAGGTGATGAAGACGATCTTAAACATTCTAACATTCCAATGAAACTGATTAGAGATGAAGATCTGCAATTGGAAGAAGAAACCTTAAACCTTCATCCACAAATCATACCTTATCCATGGGAAAGATTAGATGCTTGTCATGAAAGTTTTGAATTATCTATCATACAGGAGACAAATTTAGATGATCATATTATGTTGAAGAATTTATCACTAAAATAGAGTGAAATTTTTAAGGAGAGTGAAGAAGAATGTCTTGATATTACCATTGCTAAATATCATAGCTCAAGAGATTATTTTCATGTGTTCATTTCTGATTCATTTAACTCTTTATATCCCGATCTCTTCTTATATTCTTTTGGACATGATACTTTACCCACAGTATATTACTCTTTTCCATCCCAATAAAATCTTTTTGATATGACAAAATTTGGTGAAATTAATTCCAAACATAACATCTATGAATTCGAATTTGATGCTCTTTCACTTTCATCACTCACATGGAAAAATGACATGTTGAAAGATGAGTTTACATGATTTATTGTTGAAAAAGACAATGCAAGCATTCTTATGGAGATCAAATATTTTACATTGCATATTCATTCTTTAATTAGTTCGAATTTTAATGCTTATGCTTCACATTTTGAAAGGATCAATCTCATCAAAGAAAGCATTCAAACCAATAATCTAATTGATGTCATGAATCCTCTTATGATGTCTTCCCCATTGATATATCCATTTCATCAAATTCATAGTTTGCATCCTAATTTTTATGATAGGATCTCATAATGGCTTGTATCTAAAAAATCTTCATAATAAAGATAAAGTTGTTCTTGCTTTGTTTCTACCAAAATATCTAGGAAGTAAGCATGACACGATTTTTTTAGATCCTCCATGTGAAGAAATTGATGAACACATTGAGAATTGTCAGGAGGATGGAGAATTTCGGCCTTGGATGATGGTTATGTTAGGTCCCCATAATATTGACAAGTTTTGCAAACTTACTTACAGTCTTCCATGCCATTGTGACCCATATCACGACAAGATTGTATAATGGTTGTAGGATTCATACATCAAGAAGTTTCAAAGGAATGGTAAGGTCATTCTTGTTTTGTTTTTAAATGAATATATAGGAGGTAATCATGACATATTTATTTTGTATTTTCAAATACTATATTGTTTTATTCTAATTTTTGACTTTCTATGCCTTACAGGATTGAAGATGTTCTTGTGGTAGCACTGGAAATACGATTTGACTTAGCATTTTGATATATTTAGTAGTTTAGAGTAGGTTTAGGAGTAGGTTTCCTTTAGTTTTATTTCTCATTGTTTCTCTTTGTAATAATGCATTTATGAACACAAGTGGGTACACCAAGAGAACCATAATATGAATGTTGTCAGGGAAGTCCACTTTAAATATTTTTCTCTCTTCTTTTCATTGACTATTTCTTTTCAAAAACGAAGTATCATCTTGAAACTTTTAAATGGAAATTAAAGAGATAAGTAAATTTGAACTGTCAATTCAACGCTGACCCAAGGTGCCACGACTAGGACTACACTCATTCTAATAAGGATTTTTCTATTTTCTTTTAGTCTCTTTTATTCTTAATAATAATGCTTGGTCAAAGTAACATCTCATGCATCACTATCTTAAGAAAAGAACTTTCTCGCACATGATATTTTATATGATTTAGTTATTCCTTTATTTTACAGTGAGATGCTAGTAGATCCAAAAACTCAAGTTTATCTTTGGCCAAAATCGTTTCCTGAAAAGTTTTCTATTGCTGTTTTGATTTTGTGTACTTCTGATTTTGAATCCCATTAATAAAATTTGATTTGGTTTGTTGTGTGCTTTTTTGTTTTTTTTTATTATTTTGAATGAGTTTTCTTCTTATCTGTCTTTTTGAATCAATATATGTCTGATCAAACAAAAATCATCGAAGGAAGCATTCATTTTAAGACATGTGTTTTTCAATCAATTTGAAATAATTTAACAAGTTCATGATATTAAGATATAGCTCAGACAATTGATTTTTAGGTCGATTGTCACTTTCGTTTTGTTCTCAAATTTTCTTTGCCAGAGTATTACACCAGAGATGTGGTTTAAATCTTTGAGAATTACAATGATATTTAAACTTTTTACGCCATCCATATTCTTAAGGAATCACTTCCTCATTCTCTAGATTTTTTCTTAAATCAAATCTAAAATCGCTAAACCATCATAAAAAACTTCCAGTTTTGAAAGAAAGTAAATAAAATATTCACCTGTATTACAGTTAACCTCCAGTGTCACCCCACTCTCTTTGTCATCAATAAATCTATAATTGTTTATTATTTAAAAGTGTCATAAGAGGGTTGGAAGCACTTAAGTGTGGGAAGTGTGTGTAAACCTGTCGGGGTACTGAACAGGCTCGCCAACAGCAGGTCAATGCACACATGATACCAAGACAACTTCGTCAGGGTACTGAATAGGTCTGCTAGAAACAAAGCAATGTCAGGTTGAGAGGTAGTAGGTATATGATTTTAAATTAACTTTTATGAAAGTATACATCATGCAGATACAACTATTGGATGGGATTAAAGCATTTGAGTGGGTTAAATGACATCCCTGCCGAGGTTATGGACTCCTGCTAGAAGCAGTGGATCTATCAATGGTATTGAAGTTCTTTTATAATCGTGACTCTTTGATTAATACATTATTTTAGGTTATAATCTCCTGCGAAGTAAATTCTATTATCTGGTTATAAGATTGAGCTTAACCTAATACTATATGCTCTCAAAGTGAATTTATTTCAAGGAGCTTAAATCTTTTTTCAAGTTTTATTATTTTCTTCCTGATATGAAATCTTACCAGATCAAAGATAACTGCTTCACCCAGTAAGTCGTCATTTGTTTGGCCCCAACAACTCCCCTAAATTTTTACAAAATTTAAAGGGCCCCCATTAAAATCTTGATAATTATAATGAGCTACAGAATCAATCTTTTGAAATAGTTCTATACCTTGGCTTGTTTTGAGACAAAATTAAGACATTCACTATAGTATGAGACATTAATTACAAGAGTATATGTCAAAATTTAGAAACGAGCATATAAATTTCAATTTAAACAAAAACATTATTTTTTATCAATTGTTTACTTTCGTTTAAATTATGATTATCTGTTCATTCTTTTGCTCATTAACAAGTTTGACTATTTTGAATAATGGGTTCAATACTTCATCAAATAATATCTTGGTTGGTTTCTCATTTTCACAAAATCATTTGGTAGTTTTAATTAATTAAATTATTTTATTAGTTTACATCTCATTTCAAAATAAAATTAAAATAATAATAATAAAATAATTATCTATCATAACCAATATAACTTGAAAGGAAAATATAACCAATATTTGTTAACAACTTATTGTTAGCTTTTAGTTTAATTTCATTTTTTATTTTATTGTTCTAGATTTTGTTTTATTCACAATTTTTAGGTTATTAATTTATGGTTTTTTTTTGTTTCACAGGTTTCTATTATCGGTTATTTGGTACGGATATGATCCTGTCTTGATTTTATTATCTAAATACGTTCAAGATTATTGATCCAAAAATAATATTGGATTGCTGCAAATAAATTTATGAGCAACAACAGATAAAATTTGGAAATGCGTCAAGAATAGACAGACGATTTTGCAGGACTGATTGCAGCCAAACTGTGAGGAATATGACGAAGCCCTTGAAAACCCATTTCCAAAATGGACCCATTTAGCTCCCAAGGAGGAATTTTCCCAAAACAATACACGATTTGAGAGATATTTATGTTTCTTTACGAGGAAAATTTCAGGTGGCGGAAATTATTAGTGACACCCAGACTGTTCATTCATTGTATAAATATATGAGAAAGTTCAGAACTAGAAGGAGCCAATAAATGGAGAGAATGATTTTGATAATTTCTCTTTTGAATATTATTTCTTTTGTAAACTTTTTTTATTTTCAAATGGAGTAACGGATGGTTGGAATCTTTGGGAGAATGGACAAGTATTTTCAAAGAAGAATATGGAATTTCAGGTTGCTTAATGACTTTTGTCTTGTGAGTAAAATGGTTTTATTTTTATGATAATATTTTCATATTCTTTGAATAATTGATTATGCATTGATTTAAATTACATTTAGTCTATTTTATCAATACATGGTTAATTGTTATAATTTAGATATTAATTTTTTCAATCTTTAAGAGTCTATTATCCAAAAAGTTTTTCCTGGACCATATGATGAACATATTTTGTTTGAAACTATATGAGAAAGCAGTTTACTCTTTGACTTTCATCCTGTGTATACTTTGTAGTGTTTTTTCATTGTCTTCTCATGTAATTTCTTGATGTGAAATGTTATCTGTGTCGAATTAGCTTTAGTCAGTTTTGCACATAATATTTTATATCATTCTTTTCTTTATGTTGTTCATTATCTTTTGGTTTATTTTATATCTGTGACTGATCATCTATTCAAGTATTTTGAGTTTACATCTGATGCTAGATAGTTGGTAACACCATTCCTGAGAATTGAAATTTATTTCATTTTCAGTTATTGGAAATTTCAAGGTCACAAGATATATAATTATTTGTCTTTTTGTCGTTACAAACTCACTACAAAATATGAAACACTTCCTTGAATTTCTTCAGGAAGTATTATGATTTTTTTTGTCATAGGTTTACACTTGACACAACTTAAGAGGAGCTCATAAAAATACAGAGAGATGAATTTAGCTTAGTCTTGTTTATCAGTGAGAGGTTAGTAGGTTCATTGCTTTCTTTTATTCATATTTGTTTATATATGAATGAGACGATGATTGCATTAATTAGATTTCAGTGTTTCTATGGCATTGTTTCAATTGTATTTGCTTAGTAGTTATTAATTTAAAATCTTTAAACATTAAAAAAAAAAAAGATTTATGTTCTTGCTTTATCTTATTTTGAAACATTATTATGAACATTCGTTTTTGTAAGATTTTAAGTAAACCTTATAAACTGTATATAGATTGCTTATAATCATGTGTATATTCACGTTTCTTTTTAATAAACATTAGTAAGTAATATATCATTTGTTAGAATCATAGATTTAAATTAGTTTATTTCTTTTATTGTTTTTAGGACTTTAGTTGGCTAACGGAGCCATTAAACCCGTCAGGATAGATAATACCAAACAGATTGGGTTAATTAGACAACCTTGGCCTGGATCTAACCTTCCATTTGATGGTGTGTCATTTATGCCCATCAACAAATGACACTTGAAGGAGGGCTGAGTAAATTTAATGATTAAATGTTTCACCCCTTAGCCTTTCATAATTCGAGATTTATAAATTATTCTTCTATGTCATCTTGAAATGCATTATAAGGCAGGCCATACTAACAAGTTGGCCTTACAGGAGTCTTTATTTTGAATGTATTTAATTTCACATGGCCCCCTAAATCATTGTGTTGGAACATGCTTTATGCTTCTCATTGTCTGATATTCCCAACGAGACAATCTCTCGCTAGTCCAAACTCAGATCCATTTGATACACTTTAAAGTTCTTATGACATGAATATGCAAGGAACATTCTGATGGCCTCCAATCTTTCCACTGGTGCAAAAGTTTCATCAAAGTCCTGACCTTCAACTTGTGCATACCCTTTACAGACCAATCTGGATTTATTTCTAACAACTTGTTATTTTTCTTCATTTTATTCTTGAACACCCATTTGGAACCTATTACATTCTTATCTTTGGGTCTAGGTACAAGCTCCCAAGTATTGTTCTTCTCAATCTGATCAAGCTCTTCATTCATAGCTCTAATCCAATCATCATGTTGGCTGGCTTCATAAAAAAAATTAGGTTCAGTCATAGATAAAAAGGAAACATGAGATTGTTCTGAGTCTTTAATCAATTTCCTTCTTGTTTGAACTCCTTTATTAATATCTCCAATTATCTGATTTTCAGGATGATTCTTTCTAACAATTCTGAGAGGTGGTTTTGCTTCTTTCTGTTGATTTTTGTCAGCCTGAGTATTCGTATCTTCATCTGATTCAGATTCTTCCCTTTCTGATCCTTGGACCTGTTCATCTTCATCTTCAACTATATCTTATGTTCTTGGTTCAACACTGCTTACATGTCTGACCGGGATTTCTTTATCAACTTTTATGTCTATACAATCAACCATTTTATGCAGACTGTTATTGTAACATCTATACCCTTTACTGTTTGTAGCATAACCCAATAAGATACCTTCATCATCCCTGTCATCATATTTGCCAATATTTTCATCATTGTTCTTGATATAACATTTACTTCCAAAGACTTTAAAATGCTTGATTGAAGTAGGTCTTCCAAACCATAGTTCATAAGGAGTCTTGTCACTGTGTGGCCTGAGATGAGATTTGTTAAGGATATGAACGGCTGTATGAATTGCTTCTACCCAATATGTCTGAGGTATGTTCCTTTCATTCATCATTGATCTTGCCATTTGTTGTACTGATCTATTCTGCCTCTCAACAACTCCATTTTGTTGTGGAGTCCTTGTAATTATGTACTCTCTTTTGATCCCATGTTTATCACAAAACTCTTTGAAGTTCCATGAACTAAACTCTCCTCCTCTATCAGACCTTACTGCCTTTAATCTTTTTCCTGTTTGATTCTCAGTCAGAGCCTTAAACACTTTGAATTTTTCAAATGCTTCAGATTTTTCCTTCAAAAAGGCAACCCATGTTAGTCTAGAATAATCATCAATAATCAACATAAAACAATTTTCTTTTCCTGTACCTTCTTTCCTTGATGGTCCACATAAATTCATATGTACTAATTGAAGAGGTTTTTCTGTTGAAGGAAAGTTTTTATATTTGAATTGAGTGCGAGTAAGATTTCCTATCTGGTAGGGTTTACAAACAGAGTCGTATGGCTTTGATATCTTTGGAAGATCTTTTACTGCCCCATTCTTTCTGAGCTTAATTATATGATCAAAATTTAGGTGTCCAAGTCTCCTATGCCACAACCAACTTTCATCATACTTTATTAAATGACATTCTTATTTTTCTTCTTTTAACACATAGACATTGTTTTATATTCTTATCCCTTTCACAACTAGCTTCCCTGAATTCACAGATTTTATTCTACAGTCTTTAGAGGTAAAAACAACTTCACATCCTCGGTCACAGACTTGAATAACACTAAGAAAATTATGTTTCAAGCCTTCTACAAACAACACATCTTGAGCTTTCCCTTTGCCATTACTCAAACTTACCATTCCTTTACTTTTTATTTTTCCTGGTGCATCATTTCCAAAAGTTACATTCCCTGATTTGCTTTCACTTAGAGTTAGAAACCTTCTTTTGTCTCCAGTCATATGTTTGAAACATCCAATATCAATATACCAGGGATTATTTTGTCTTTGGGATGATAACACTAATCCGCATTGGTCATTTTCTTTCTTCTTCCAAACCTTGAAATTTTCAGCAGCAGGATTCATATCTAGGTTATAGTTTCTTAAGCGACAGTCTGCACCTTTATGTCCATAATTATGGAAGTTGTAACATTCTGGTTCACTGAATAACAGATCATAACGATTTTTATGCTCATAACTGTTGCTATGTTTCACCTGTGTACTTCCTCCATCCATCATATGATTTATAGTATGTGTTAATTTGTTTCTTGGTTGTCTCAATCTTTGTTGTGGTAGATAATTATTCCTTGAGTATATTGATTTCAAATATCTAGATCTTAAATAACAGTTTACAACTTTATGACCCAAGTTAGAACAGAAAAAACAATAACCATAGAAAAAACCTTTGTACCTGGAAAAAGGCTATAGTCGATTTCTTCCATGCTGATGATTTCTTTGATCAGAAAATGTGTTTGTCTTATTTCTTTGATCTACAGATTCGGTTATGGTACTTTTTATTTCATTCCTTCTTGGTGGTTGATTTTCTTTCTTTGTTTCTGTAGAGTGGTTGTTGTCAATAATTGTAGTTTTGACAAACTTGATGGGTTCTGTATTGCTTGAATGATCACTACTTGATCCTTCTTCATAGCCCAAGCTAGCTTTCAACTTTGTATTCCTTTGCTAATTTAGAATGGAGGTTAATCCTTCTGATAATTTAATACTTGGCATATTTTGATGATACAATCCCTTAAACTTCTCCATTTCTTTTATGGTTTTTACTATCTCTTTTTCTATGGATTCACACCTCACTTTCTTCTCTGACAACTGTTGTTTCAGTATGTCTTCTATTTTCTTTGCCTCTTCTAACTCCACTTTTAGTAAAGAAAAGTTTTCATCAGGTTTTTCACCATTCATTTTAAACTGCTTCAACAATTGTTTTTGTTTTCTCTTCTTACATCTGAGTCTGTCAATTTCTTCCAAAGCACTGATTAATTCACCTTCCATATCCACCACAGCTTCTTCATCATCCATTTCACCTCCTGTGTGTTCATCATCAATATCTCCCATAGCCATAAGCACAAAATCATTCACTTTGTCTTCACATGATGAATCACTATCTATGTCTTCAGAGGAGTTGTCATTATTTGCACACAAACTTTTCTTTTTACTATATTTCTTAAATTTGTACTTCTTTTCATCTTCAGAGTTCTGGTCCTTTTTCTGATGGGGACACTTAGATGAAAAATGACCTATCTTACCACAGTTAAAACATTTGAAGGGAATCTTGCCTTGATATTTTCCTGATCCTTTCTTTAACCTTCTCACAAATTTTTCCTCAATATCAT
>ML791993.1:93092-108581 GCA_009831015.1 Picea engelmannii | reverse complement strand
ACACGCGCGCACACACCTTAAACCCCCTTTAAAACAAAAACAAAATTTGCACCTGTTAGTGAGTGGTTGTCGTGACAGGGAGGCTGTTACAGATTCCATGCAGTTCATCCATGCTTATTGAGTTTAAATACAATATTTCTTCTAGTGTTGATATCTTAGGGTTAAATCTCATAGGAAGAGATCGTAGTACCTTTTGAACAATTACAGATTCTTTGATTTCTTCTCCCAATCCTATGATTGCATTCATTGTTTCATCGACTCATAAGAAGTAGGCTAGAATATTCTCATCTTCCTTCATTTTTAGTTGTTCGAACTGACCTCTGTAAGTTTGAAGATTTGTTTCTTTGACTTTTGTATCTCCTTCATAAATATTTCGAAGCTTGTCCCAAATCTCTTTAGCAGATTTACAATGTGCAACTTTGGTGAATACCGTATCACTGAGACCATTCAAAAGTGCATTTTTTGCTTTGAAATTATTCTCACCGAGTTTCACTGCTTTGCCATTTGTTGGTGGAGTTGCTAGTGTTGTGTATCCATCTACAATTGATTTCCAAACTTGAAATCCATGTTCCTGTATATATGTCTTCATCCTTATGCTCCAAAAAACATACTTATGTCCATCAAACTGTGGTATTCCATTTTTATACAAGTTGGTACTCTCCATGATCTACCTTTCAATGGTTAAACTGATTTCTGAAGGAACCTGCTCTGATACCAATTATTGGATTACTGGGAGGGGGGGTGAATCAGTAATAGTGTAATTATAATCATTTTTCTTCAAATAATCCAAATGTTATATCAATGTAGAATTATTATCCAATAATGAGCAATAAGAAATGAACAATCATACACATACACAGTACACCAGTGTTTTACGTGGAAACCCAAATCGAGATAAAACTACATAATGTTTTTTTCTTATATGTCTTGAAGAATTACATTCATTGGAAGAACCAACTTCCTTTGTTTTCCAGCTGCAACTGGAAGGAAGCTTTGTTGGGCCCTAACAACTCCCCCTAAATTTTTACAAAATTTAAAGACCCCCATTAAAATCTTGATAATTATAATGAGCTATAGAATCAACCTTTTCAAATAGTTCCATACCTTGGTTTTCTTTGAGACGAACTTAAGACATTCACTATAGTATGAGACATTAATTACAAGAGTATATGTAAAAATTTAGAAATGAGCATAAAAATCTCAATTTAAACAAATTTTTTTATTTTTTATCAATTGTTTACTTTTGTTTAAATTATGATTATGTGTTCATTCTTTTGTTCATTAGCAAGTTTGACTATTTTGAATAATGGGTTCAATATTTAATTAAATAATATCTTGGTTGATTTCTCATTTTCACAAAATCATTTGGTAAGTTTAATTAATTAAATTATTTTGTTAGTTTGCATCTCATTTCAAAATAAAAATAAAATAATAATAATAAAAAAATTATCTATCATTTGTTTGATTTTGTGAAAACCCAAATTTAATATTTTTCTCCTCTCCATCAACTTGAAGCTTCTATAATTTTAAGATCATACTTGAAAGGAAAATATAACAAATATTTGTTTACAACTTATAGTTAGCTTTTAGTTTAAATTCATTTTTTATTTTATTGTTCTAGATTTTGTTTTATTCGCATTTTTTAGGCTATTAATTTAGGTTTCTTTTTGTTTCACAGGTTTCTATTATCATTTATTTGGTACGGATATGATCATGTCTTGATTTTATTATCTAAATACATTCAAGATGATTGATCCAAAAATAATATTGGATTGCTGCAAATAAATTTATGAGCAACAACAGATAAAATTTGGAAATGCGTCAAGAATAGAAAGACGATGTTGCAGGACTGATTACAACGAAATCGTGAGGAATCTAACAAAATGGTTGAAAACGCATTTCCAAAATGGACCCAATTATCTTACACAGGGGAATTTTCCCAAACAAATACACGATTTGAGAGATATCTGTGTCTCTTTACGAGGCAAATTTCAGGTGGAATATGGAATATGGAATCCAGGTTGCTTAATGGATTTTGTCTTGTGAGTAAAATGGTTTTATTTTTGTTAGAATATCTTCATATTCTTTTAATAATTCATTATACATTGATTAATACTAGATTTAGTCTATTTTATCAATACATGGTTAATTGTTATCATTTATATATTAATTTTTTCAATCTTTAAGAGTCTATTATCCCAAAAGTTTTTACTGGACCATATGATGAACACATTTTTTTGAAATTGTATGATAAAGCAGTTTACTCTTTCACTTTTGTCCTGTGTAGACTTTGTAGTGTTTTTTCATTGTCTTCTCACGTAATTTCTTGATGTGAAATGTTATCTGTGTCAAATTAGCTTTAGTCAAGTTTGCACATACTATTTTATATCATGTTTTTCCTTATGTTGTTCATTATCTTTTGGTTTAGTTTATATCTGTGACTGATCATCTATTCAAGTATTTTGAGTTTACATCTTATGCTAGATACTTGGTAACACCATTCCTGAGAATTGGAATTTCTTTCATTTTCATTTATTGGACATTTCAAGGTCACAAGATATATAATTATTTGTCTTTTTGTCGTTATAAACTCACTCCAGAATATGAAACACTTCCTTGAATTTTTAAGAAAATATTATGCTTTCTTTTTTCATAGGTTTACACTTGACACGGGTTAAGAGGAGCTCATACAAATACAAATAGATGAACTTAGCTTAGTCCTACTGATCAGTGAGAGGTTAGTAGGTGCATTGCTTTCTTTTATTCAGATTTGTTTATATATGAATGAGACAATGATTGCATTAATTAGCTTTGATTGTTTCTGTGTCATTGTTTCAATTGTATTTGCTTAGTATTTATTAGTTTAAAATCCTTAAACATTAAAAAAACAAAAATATTTATGTTCTTACTTTATCTTATTTTGAAACATTATTATGAATATTCATTTTCGCAAGATTTCAAGTAAACCTTGTAAACTGTATATAGATTGTTTATAATCATTTGTATATTCACATTTCTTTTTAATAAACATTAGTTAGTAATATATCATTTGTTAGAATCATAGCTTTAGACTAGTTTATTTTTTTTACTGTTTTTAGGACTTTAGTTGGCTAACGAAGCCATTAAACCCGTCAGGATAGATCATACCAAACGACTTGGGTTAATTAGACAACCTCAGTCCATAACTAACCTTCCAGTTGACGGTGTGTCATTTACGCCCATCAACAAATGGATCTAGAAGGAGGGCTGAGTAAATTTAATGATTAAATGTTTAACCCCTTAGCCTTTCATAATTCCAAATTTATAAATTATTCTTCTGTGTCATCTTGAAATGCACTATAAGGCAAGACATACTAACAAGCTGGCCTTACAGGAGTCTTTGTTTTGAATGTATTTAATTTCACATGGCTCCCCAAATCACTGTGTTGGAACATGCTTTCCACTTCTCATTGCCTGATATTTCCAACGAGACAGTCTCTCGCTTGTCCAAACTCTCATTTGACGGTGAGGGAAATGTGTCTGCAAAAGACCATCTTAACAAGTTTTGGTGTAAATGCATCAAACATGATATTTCTGATTTAAAGGTTTTATGTTGATTGTTCGCTTTTACTTTTAGGGGTCGGATTAAACATTGGTTTGAGTCTTTTCCAACATATCACATTATTGATTGGTTTCAATTTGTAGATGAATTTTTAGATTCTTTTGAAAACTATGATTACAATCAATTATGTGAAGAATTTCCGACTTTACTAATCAATGGCAATTCATCTCTAGAAGGATTTTCAACAAGAATCCATCATGTTCTCTGCAAATTTTATCTTGATGTCATGTCATGTGTACTAAATATAATCTATGATTCTTGCGTCCCTTTCATCCAGTCATATTCAATCGCAAATGATGAATTAGTTACAAATCCTATCAATCAATTGCAAGAAGAATTGTGTTCGCAGGATGAGAGGAATCCATACGAAAATTTTGAACAAGCAAGGGAGGTATAACCTATTGAAAAGTTTCTTACTAAGATTCAAATTGGTTTTTCCTCTGAATCATTGTATACTCAACCCTTGACCATCGTGGAAGAAGATTTGATGTTGGTTCAAGGTGAATGTCCATATTCTTCTAACTCTTTCTCTAATGAGTACTTAAATTCAGTTATTGAAGAACACTTAGGTGATGAAAACAATCTTAAACATTCTAGCATTCCAATGAAACTGATTAGAGATGTAGATCTGCAATTCGAAGAAGAAACCTTAAACCTTCATCCACAAATCATACATTATCCACGATAAATATTAGATGCTTGTCATGAAATTTTTGAATTATCTATCATACAAGAGACAAATTCAGATGATCATATTATGTTGAAGAATTTATCACCAAAACAGAGTGAAATTTTTAAGGAGAGTGAAGAAGAATGTCTTGATAATACCATTGCTAAATAGCATAGCTCAAGAGATTCTTTTCATGTGTTCATTTCTGATTCATTTTACTCTTTATATCTCGATCTCTTCTTAGATTCTGGTGGACATGATACTTTACCCATAATATCTTACTCTTTACCATCACGATCAAATCTTTTCGATATGCCAAAATTTGGTGAAATTAATTTCAAACATAACATTTATGAAGTCGGATTTGATGCTCTTTCACTTTCATCACTCACATGGAAGAATGACATGTTGAAAGATGATTTTACATTATTTATTGTTGAAAAAGACAATGCAATCATTCTTATGGAAACCAAACATTTTACATTGCATATTCGTTCTTTGATTAGTTCAAATTTTAATGTTTATGCTTCACATTTTCAAACGATCAATCTCATCAAAGGAAGCGTTCAAACCAATAATCTAATTGATGTCATAAATCCTCTTATGATTTGTTCCCCATTCATATATTCATTTCATCAAATTCATAGTTTGCATCCTAATTTTTATGATAGGATCTCATAATGGCTTGAATATTCGTATCTAAAAAATCTTCATAATAAACATAAAGTTGTGCTTGCTTTGTTTCTACCAAAATATCTAGGAAGTAAGCATGACATGATTTATTTAGATCCTCCATGTGAAGAAATTGATGAACACTTGGAGAATTGTCAGGAGGATGGGGCATTTCGGCCTTGGATCATGGTTATGTTAGGTCCCCATAATATTGACAAGTTTTCCAAACTTACTTACACTCTTCCATGCCATTATGACCCATATCACAACAAGATTGTAGAATGGTTGGAGGATTCATACATCAAGAAGTTTCAAAGGAATGGTAAAGTCATTCTTGTTTTGTTTTTAAATGAATATATAGGAGGTAATCATGACATATTTCTTTTGTATTTTCAAATACTACATTCTTTTATTCTGATTTTCAACTTTCTATGCCTTACGGGATTGAAGATGCTCTTGTGGCTGCACTGGAAATATGGTTTGACTTATCGTTTTGATATACTTAGTAGTTTAGAGTAGGTTTAGGAGTAAGTTTCCTTTAGTTTTATTTCTCGCTATTTCTCTTTGTAATAATGCATCTATGAACACAAGTGGGTACACCAAGAGAACCATAATATGAATGTTGTCAGGGAAGTCCACTTGAAATCTTTTTCTCTCTGCTTTTCGTTTAATATTACTTTTCAAAAACGCAGTATCATATTGAAACTTTTAAATGGAAATTAAAGAGATAAGTAAATTTGAATTGTCAATTCAACCCTGACCCAAGGTGCCATGAGTAGGACTACACTCATCTTAATAAGGATTTTTCTATTTTCTTTTAGTCTCTTTTATTTTTAATAATAATGCTTGGTCAAAGTAACATCTCATGCATCACTATATTAAGAAAAGAATTTGCTCGCACGTGATATTTTATATGATTTAGTTATTCCTTTATTTTACAGTGAGATGCTGGTAGATCCAAAAGTTGAAGTTTATCTTTGGCCAAAATCATTTCCTGAAAAGTTTTCTTTTGTTGTTTTTATTTTGTGTACTTCTAATTTTGAATCCCATTAATAAAATTTGATTTGGTTTGCTGTGTGTTTTTTTGTTTTCTTTGATTGTTTTGAATGAGTTTTCTTCTCATCTGTCTTTTTGAATCAATATATTTTTGATCAAAGAGAAATCATCGAAGGAAGCATTCATTTTAAGACATGTGTTTTTCAATTAATTTGAAATAATTTAAAAAGGTCCTGATATTAAGATATAGCTCAGACAATTGATTTTTAGGTTGATTGTCACTTTCGTTTTGTCCTCAAATTTTGTTTGCTAGAGTCTTACACTAGAGATCTGGTTTAAATCTTTGAGAATTACAATGATTTTTAAACTTTTTACGCCATCCATATTCTTAAGGAATCACTTTTAAGTGCTTCCCCATTCTCTAGATGTTTTCTTAAATGAAATCTAAAATCTCTAAACCATGATAAAAAACTTTCAGTTTTGAAAGAAAATAAATAAACTATTCACTTGTATTGCAGTTAACCTCCAGTGTCACCCCACTCTCTTTGTCATCAATAAATCTATAATTGTTTATTATTTAGAAGTGGAATAAGAGGGTTGGAAGAACTTAAGTGTGGGAAGTGTGTTTAAACCCGTTGGGGTACTAAACAGACTTGCTGGCAGCGGGTCAATGCACACATGATACTAAGACAACTTTGTCGGGGTACTGAACAAGTCTGTTGGCAATGAAGCTATGTCGGGTCGAGAGGTAGCAGGTATATAATTTTAAATTAACTTTTATGAAAGTATACATCATGCAGCTACAACTATTGGATGAGATTAAATCATTTGAGTGGGTTAAATGACATCCCTGCCGAGGTTATGCATTCCTGCTGGTAGCAGTGGCTCTGTCAACAGTATTGAAGTTTTTTTATAAACATTGTGACTCTTTAATTAATACAATATTTTAGGTTATAATCCCCTGCAAAGTAAATTCTATTGTCTGGTTATAACATTGAGCTTATCCTAATACTATATGGTCTCAAAGTGAGTTTATTTCAAGGAGCTTAAATCCTTTTTCAAGTTTTATTATTTTCTTCCTGATATGAAATCTTACCAGATCAGAGATAACTACTTCACCCAGTAAGTCTCCATTTGTTGGGTCCCAACAACTCCCCCTAATTTTTTACAAAATTTAAAGGGCCCCCATTAAAATCTTGATAATTATAATGAGCTACAGAATCAATCTTTTGAAATAGTTCCATACCTTTTCTTACTTTGAGACAAACTTAAGACATTCACTATAGTATGAGACATTAATTACAAGAGTATATGTTAAAATTTAAAAACGAGAATAGAAATCTCAATTTAAACAAAAACTTTATTTTTTATCAATTGTTTACTTTCGTTTAGATTATGATTATGTGTTCATTCTTTTGCTCATTAGCAATTTTGACTATTTTGAATAATGGGTTCAATAGTTCATCAAATAATATCTTGGTTGGTTTCTCATTTTCACAAAATCATTTGGTAGGTTTAATTAATTAATTTATTTTATTAGTTTGCATCTCATTTCAAAATAAAATTAAAAAAAATAAAAATAAAAAAAATATCTATCATTTGTTTGATTTTGTGAAAACCCAATGTCTTGATTTTATTATCTAAATACGTTCAATATTATTGATCCAAAAATAATATTGGATTGCTGCAAATAATATTATGAGCAACAACAGATAAAATTTGGAAATGCGTCAAGAACATACAAACAATTTTGCAGGATTGATTGCAACCAAACCGTGAGGAATCTAACGAAACTGTTGAAAACCCATTTCCAAAATGGACCCATTTAGCTTACGAATTAGAATTTTCCCAAATAAATATACGATTTGAGAGGTATTTATGTCTCTTTACGAAGAAAATTTCAGGTGGCGGAAATTATTAGTGACACCCAGACTGTTCATTCATTGTATAAATATATGAGAAAGTTCAGAACTAGAAGGAGCCAATAAATGGAGAGGAGGATTTTGATCCTTTTTCTTTTGAATATTATTTCTTTTGTAAACTTTTTTTCTTTTCAAATGGAGTAACAGATGGTTGGAATCTTTAGGAGAATGGACAAGTATTTTCAAAGAAGAATATGAAATTTCAGGTTTCTTAATGGCTTTTGTCCTGTGAGTAAAATGGTTTTATTTTCATGATAATATCTTCATATTCTTTGAATAATTGATTATGCATTGATTTAAATTAGATTTAGTCTATTTTATCAATACATGGTTAATTGTTATAATTTATATATTAATTTTTTCAATCTTTAAGAGTCTATTATCCAAAAAGTTTTTCCTGGACCATATGATGAACATATTTTGTTTGAAACTATATGAGAAAGTAGTTTACACTTTGACTTTCATCCTGTGTATACTTTGCAGTGTTTTTTCATTGTCTTCTCATGTAATTTCTTGATGTGAAATGTTATCTATGTCGAATTAGCTTTAGTCAATTTTGCACATAATATTTTATATCATGTTTTTCTTTATGTTGTTCATTATCTTTTGGTTTAGTTTATATATGTGTCTGCTCATCTATTCAAGTATTTTGAGTTTACATCTGATGCTAGATAGCTGGTAACACCATTCCTGAGAATTGAAATTTCTTTCATTTTCAGTTATTGGACATTTCAAGGTCACAAGATATATAATTATTTGTCTTTTTGTCATTATAAACTCACTACAGAATATGAAACACTTCCTTGAATTTCTTCAGGAAGTATTATGATTGTTTTTGTCATAGGTTTACACTTAACACACCTCAAGAGGAGCTCCTAAAAATACAGAGAGATGAATTTAGCTTAGTCTCGTTGATCAGTGAGAGGTTAGTAGGTTCATTGCTTTCTTTTATTCAGATTTTTTTATATATGAATGAGACGATGATTGCATTAATCAGATTTGATTGTTTCTGTGTCATTATTTCAATTGTATTTGCTTAGTAGTTATTAATTTAAAATCTTTAAACATTAAAAAAAAAAAAAAAATTATGTTCGTACTTTATCTTATTTTGAAACATTATTATGAACATTCATTTTTGCAAGATTTTTAGTAAACCTTGTAAACTGTATATATATTGTTTATAATCATTTGTATATTCACGTTTCTTTTTAATAAACATTAGTAAGTAATATATCATTTGTTAGAATCAGAGATTTAAATTAGTTTATGTTTTTTACTGTTTTTAGGACTTTAGTCGGCTAACAGAGACATTAAACCCATCAAGATAAATAATACCAAATGTCTTGGATTAATTAGACAACCTCAGTCCGGA
Source organism: Picea engelmannii (assembly GCA_009831015.1). Taxonomy (NCBI): domain Eukaryota; kingdom Viridiplantae; phylum Streptophyta; class Pinopsida; order Pinales; family Pinaceae; genus Picea; species Picea engelmannii. The sequence goes on along the minus strand of ML791993.1, from coordinate 99,348 downwards.
TCTAACCTTCCATTTGACCGTGTGTCATTTACGCCCGTCAACAAATGGTGCTTGAAGGAGGGCTGAGTAAATTTAATGATTAAATGTTTCACCCCTTAGCCTTTCATAATTCCATATTTATAAATTATTCTTTTGTGTCATCTTGAAATGAATTATAAGGTAGGCCATACTAACAAGTTGGTCTTATAGGAGTCTTTGTTTTGAATGTATTTAATTTCACATGGCTCCCCAAATCACTGTGTTGGAACATGCTTTCCACTTTTCATTGTCTAATATTCCCAACGAGACAGTCTCTCGCATTTCCAAACTCACATTTGATGGTGGGGGGAATGTGTCTGCAAAAGACCATCTTAACAAGTTTTGGTATGACTGCATCAAATATGATATTTCTGATTTAAAGGTTTTATGCAGATTGTTCACTTTTACTTTCAGGGGTCGGATTAAACATTGGTTTGAGTCTTTTCCAGCATGCCACATTATTGATTGGTTTCAGTTTGTATATGAATTTTTAGATGCTTTTGAAAACTATGATTACAATCAATTATGTGAAGAATTTCAGACTTTACAAATCAATGACAATTCATCTCCAGAAGGATTTTCAACAAGAATCCATCATGTTCTCTATAAATTTAATCTTCATGACATGTCATGTGTACTAAATATCCTCTATGATGCTTGCGTCCCTTTCATCCAGTCATATTCAATCATGAATGATGAATTAGTTACAAATCGTATCACTCAATTGCAAGAAGAATTTTGTTCGCAGGATGAGAGGAATCCATACGAAAATTTTGAACAAGCAAGGGAGGTAGAACCTATTAAAAAGTTTCTTACTGACAATCAAATTGGTTTTTCCTCTGAATCATTGTATACTCATTTGTAACAACCTCCTCGTTACGACAACAACTCTGAAAATAGGAAAAAAAATAAATTGTTTAAGGTGTGTGCGCGCATGTAGAAGTAACAAACACACTTGACTCTATGTCGCCACTCGACAACCAACAAGACGCAACCACGATGTTCAGCACAAGAAGACTGACGGCACACAACGAGTAACTGCAACAATATACGACCATAGGCATAAGCCGCACAACACAAACATTAATACATACTGGGGGTGCACAGTAAGAACACAGAGGGAAGAATCCATGGTGTTAGGGTTACTATTTCTGCACCGGAAAGTAGGGTGTTTAGTCTTATGTCTTATTGAAAGAAGATTACACAGGCTCATGGCCAACGGCTCAGGCAGAAACTAGTAACCCGACCTAGAACAAGACGCAAGCAAGTCGAACACAACAAGACGACCTCGAAATATCACAGTGACAACAAGCAATAAACGCCCCTAGACATAAGGCGTACAACTAGCAGCTGTAAGCAGAAAACGACACCAGGTGTTAAGTACAGTACAGTCATAGATGGAATAATCCAACAATAGAGTTTACTATTTCTGCACAGAAAATCAGGGCTTTTAGTCTTATGTCTTCTCGAAAGAATATTAGATAGGCTCCTGGCCGACTGCTCAGGCAGAAACTAATAAATCTTTTAGCGAGTCACAGTAGTGGAAACTGTGCCTTTAAACAGCCCGAGACTACTGATACGGCTCAGAGTGTGTCGCAAGAGTGGAAACTGTGCCTTTAAACATCCCGAGACTCTTGATACGACACTGGATTCCTTACACCGGAAATACACACAGACATATATACTAAGCTACAAGAGGTGTCTATATCCCGCCCGACACATCCGACCAAGCAACCAACTGAATACTATCAAGTACAACATAAACAAGAAGAATGAATACGTCCTTTACGGAAGGCGCACGACAAGAAGGACTCTGACAACGAACACCAAAGTTCAACATTATTTCAATTCAACAACTTTCCTCATTTACTAAATCTTAAAAGTTTATGGTACTTAGTTCAGGGCACCCTTCATTTTATAAGTTGTCAACACTAAATTCCTTAGCATTTTAATAAAATGACTATGTTATTATGTTTTAATGATATCAACTCTAACCCTTCGTTTTATTTTAAAAAGAACTAACCTTTCGTTTTATTTATAAAGAACTAACCCTGCCCTTCCATAAATTAACGATATATTATACTGAAATTACTCCGCACAAAATGTAATGACAAGATCCTTACTCTCACATGATTAAGAACAGTATATCAATAACTCTATCTTTAAATATACAAATCTGGCATTCTCTAATTTCAACATTAATCTTAATTACAGCATTTAATATTTAATATTAAATACAACCGTCAATAATTTATTACAGCATTTAATTATAAATGAAAACTGGCATTCTATAATGACCCCATTAAATATGCATTACAACATTTAATATTTAATATTAAATACAACATTATATAATCGATTACAATGAAATCTGACATTCTAAAATGACCACATTAAACTTGCTTTACAACATTAATATTTAATATTAATTACAATGTTCTATAATCTATTGCAGCATTTAATTATAGAATGAAAACTGACTTTCTAAAATGAACATATTAAACTTGCTTTTTCAACATTAATATTTAAATTGCCCCGGATGGGGTGACACGCGGCTTGATGGAGGTGACAGCTGGACGTGCACCCAGCCCTGGTTTAATGGATGATGGCCGCCACCCACACATTCGCATTAACAATGGTGGACAGCCATAGCAGTGAATATGTGATGGAGGTACGCCTCCCTTGCGTGGACATTAACCCCCCCTGCGCATACGGTTTCATTGTGAATATGGATGGACGAAGGCTTTGGCATTTCGGTTATGGTACTCCTCGGGAGCCCGAGCAGCGTAGAAAGGCTCCTGGTGCAGCTTTTTTATGGTCATTTCTCGCCTTCTCACTGCACTCCGAGAGGATTCTCCAGGGCTGAGGGCTTTTATTTGTGTCTAGAAAGGCTCTTGCCTTCTTTCTTTTGAACCCGAGCGGAGAAGACAGGATTCTGGTGCATCCGCTCCTAACATGGTTTCTTTCCAATTCTATTATGCGTCTGATTGGCATTAGCTGGAGTTAAATGGTTAGGCATCGTGGAAATCCTCGACGAGGCTCAGCTTGGGCCACACATAAAGAGTAAAGGCGGCAGGATGAGGAGCTCGAGCGTGCTCTGGCCTTGGCGTCGTCCATTCTCAGGAAGAGGGCCCGGGCTGAGGGGAGGACGGTGCTCGACTCCATCATCGAGCAGGGCGCTGGCTGCAGCAGGGTTGGGAAGGAGGCCGATACCATGATGTTGTTTCCATCCTGTTTCGTGGAGGAGGACCTGTTTCTTGGGGACTTGTCGCGCGACGAGATAAAAAGATCCATGGAGATGCCCAGCGAACAGAGCAACAAGCGTATCACGACTATGGTGAATGACCTTCCTGGCTGCGTAATTGAGGAAATCCCATGGCCGGAGGACCTGTTTGCTACCGACGCTGAGAAGGTGGTGAATGCAGAGACGGTCGGGGTGCAGAGGAAGCAAGCGGTCGGCATTGGCGAAGCTGTGGAATAGGAGACTGCTCCACCGAGTGGCACGGGTGGCGGTACGCATGGTCCTCTCCTCAGCGAAGAACACATGGCTTTGGTGTTTGAGCTCCGTAGCCACATGGAGGACTTGGAACACAGGGCCCTCCTCATGGGTCAGCGTATGGATTTGTTACTAGATGCATTCTTCGGGGCTCCAGCTCAGCGAAAGTGCCCCCTGTGTACTCAGACTTTTGCCATTCCCGCAAGGACCTGGCAAGCTGGAGGGCGTGACACGTCACCGGGTGCATAGGTTCTTATGTTTTATAGGTTTTTAGTTTTACTGTGTAACTGCTTTAAGTTTATCTGGACCCTAGGAATCTGTCCTGGTTTCCTCAGGGCAGGACAGATGTCTCTTTTATTATGGTTGCATTACTGCATAACTGATAGTTACCTCCCACCTATGCTGGTTTCCGGTTACCGGCAGCATTTTTTGGTGACAATTGCCATGACTCTGTTTATTTTGTCAAAGTTTTGAGATATTATAATATAGCAGGAACTACCCTTTTTTATTTAAAAAAAACAAACATTAATATTTAAATTTAAATACAACCTTCTATAATCTATTGCAGTGTTTGAATATAGAATGGAAACTGACTTTCTAAATGACAACATTTAATATTCATCTCCCTACTTTAACTATTCTGAAGCAATATGTGCGCGGAGATTCACGCATATCTAAGGTATTTAATTTGCCCATAATATTTAAATATAGCAAGGATGAGGTTATCGTGCATCCTTTTTCCACAGCAAAAATTCCTCTATATACTCACCAGAAATATAATAATTTACACAGCAGTGACTGTAACCATGCACATAGGCTTGTATGTGTTTCATCCATCAGATGACAGGACATATATGATCACCGAGAGTGGCAGATCCGAGGAGATTTACAAAATGATAACAGCGAAAGTGACAAGCACAGAGGCTCGTAAGCACTACAACCACCAGTTACATGGCCAATGGATCACAAAGATGACTATTTCATGAGATTTACGAAGAAGTAGCCAATACAGAGCATGGAAATTAGATGACCAGATCATTTTCACTCTATCATTATATTAACAGTTATAGAGAAGGTCCAAAACGTGTGCACATACCAAGTAATCATGGTTTCTCTACTGTAGTCTCTGTGGAAGGTTTTGCAAAGCCACCGGTCAAAGTTTTAGAGACAATTTTATTTTTATTTCCTTTCTAGAAAAATGTCCATCGTGGATCTCAGCGTTAACTAAGGAGAATGGCAGGTCTGAATCAAAGTTTTATGGACAGTTTTTATTTATTTCCCTTCTAGAAAAATGTCCATCGTGGATCTCAGCGTTAAAATAAGGAGAATGGCAGGTCTGAATGATTCAAACGAGTCCACGAACAGTAATTATCACAGTTATCTCTGATTGAAAACTAAAAAATAAAAAAATTACAAACATTAAATCCAAATCTCAATATTCATTGGTGAACCGAAGACTAACAACATGAAATCCAAATCTCAATGGCAAGATTCATAAAACTAGAAAGGATGTTAAACACAGACGAATTGCCAGGATTAAAACAAACTGCCAGGTTAAAACGAATTGACAGAGGGTAAAATGAAAACGAATTGCCAGGATTAAAATGAACTGCCAGGTTAAAACGATTTGCCAGAGATTAAAATGAGTTGCCAGAGGTTACAATGAATTGCCAGAGGTTAAAACGATTTGCCAGAGGTTAAAATGAATTGCCAGAGATTAAAATGAATTGCCAGAGGTTAGAACGATTTGCCAGAGGTTAAAATGATTTGCCAGAGATTAAAACGAATTGCCAGAGATTAAAACGATTTGCCAGGAGACACCAACGAAATGACCATAGTTTAAGCAAATGAATGACAGTAAATTTAAAAGACATGAACGGAATTTCATAAGATGAAATGCCCACCACAGAAGGCCCACAGTAAATAAAGAAAATGCCCACAGAATTGATTGCCCCAAAAACAACCCACGGTCACAATTTCCATAACAACAATTATTAAAATTACACATTCCCGCACCATCATTTAAATTTGCACAGTCCATAATTACAGCAGAATGATTTTATACAGTCTAGAATTACAGCAGAAATGATTCTATATAGTCCAGAGTGATGAATGAAAAGGGATATACAACAACAATATTACAGTGAAGAATTACATCCAAGCATTCTACTACCAAATAACGCGCATACCTTTTTCCCTTTCGACCACCTTGATTGATGTTCGCGCCTCGATTGATGTCCCACTCTCCTTGCCACTCCTATTCACCAACCATAGAGACCTCACCGGTACCTCCCAGCCAATTGCTAGGGGTACTCTGCTTCCCCCTTAGCCCCCGGAGCCGCAAAGGGGCCACACAAGATCCAAAGATAAGACTAGCTTCTCAGCTCGCCTCCAAGGCTGAGCTACCACTCCAAACAACTGAGAAATTCCCAACTCCTCACAAGCAAACATTCAAGCCACAATCCGACAGCGTAACGTTACGCTAACTGTTCCTCCCTTCTTCCCCATTTTCCCCTTCTTTTATAGAATTTGAGACCCACCTACTTTCCTAAATCATTATTAATTTAAGTTTTATTGACAATCCTCTAAAAATTCTCTATCGTCCAAGTGTCACTCATCCCCCACGTTTCTCCAAAATTTATTTTCTTTAAAAATATTAAAAGACTCATTTCCCTTTCCCACCTATAGTCGCTCCTAAAATTACTCCTAGGGTTCCTAAATCCCCTCTCATGCTTTTAATAA
>ML791993.1:43458-73391 GCA_009831015.1 Picea engelmannii | reverse complement strand
GGTGAGTTAATTCTTCCATTGTTTGCTCGAAAAGGGGTTGAGATTTTGGGTAGAAGGTTAAAAGTTAAATCTTAAGGGTCATTTTCTGCGTATAAGTTTAGATCCCTAGCTTATTAGTCCGTAGGGTAGAATACCCAACAACAACAGTACAGTCACAGATGGAAGAATCCAACAGTAGAGTTTACTATTTCTGCACAGAAAAGCAGGGCTTTTTGTCTTATGTCTTCTTGAAAAGAAGATTAGACAGGCTCCTAGCCGACTGCTCAGGTAGAAACTAATAAATCTTTTAGGGAGTCGCAGTAGTGGAAACTGTGCCTTTAAACAGCTCGAGACTACTGATACGGCTCAGAGTGTGTCGCAAGAGTGGAAACTGTGCCTTTAAACAGCCCGAGACTCTTGATATGACACTGGATTCCTTACATCGGAAATACACACAGACATATATACTAAGCTACAAGAGGTGTCTATATCCCGCCCGACACATCTGACCAAGCAACCAACTGAATACTATCAAGTACAACATAAACAAGAAGAACGACTACGTCCTTTACGGAAGGCGCACGACAAGAAGGACTCCGACAACGAACACCAAAGTTCAACATTATTTCAATTCAACAACTTTCCTCATTTACTAAATATTAAAAGTTTATGGTACTTAGTTCAGGGCACCCTTCATTTTATAAGTTGTCAACACTAAATTCCTTAGCATTTTAATAAAATCACAATGTTATTACGTTTTAATGATATCAACTCTAACCCTTCGTTTTATTTTAAAAAGAACTAACTTTTCGTTTTATTTATAAAGAACTAACCCTACCCTTCCATAAATTAACGATATATTATACTAAAATTACTCCGCACAAAATGTAATGACAAGATCCTTACTCTCACATGATTAAGAACAGTATATCAATAACTCTATCTTTAAATATACAAATATGGCATTCTCTAATTTCAACATTAATCTTAATTACAACATTTAATATTTAATATTAAATACAACCGTCAATAATTTATTACAACATTTAATTATAAATGAAAACTGGAATTCTATAATGACCCCATTAAATATGCATTACAACATTTAATATTTAATATTAAATACAACATTATATAATCGATTACAGCATTTAATTTTAGAATGAAATCTGACATTCTAAAATGACCACATTAAACTTGCTTTACAACATTAATATTTAATATTAATTACAACGTTTTATAATCTATTGCAACATTTAATTATAGAATGAAAACTGATTTTCTAAAATGAACATATTAAACTTGCTTTTTCAACATTAATATTTAAATTTAAATACAACCTTCTATAATCTATTGCAGCATTTGAATATAGAATGGAAACTGACTTTCTAAATGACAACATTTAATATTCATCTCCCTACTTTAACGATTCTGAAGCAATAGGTGTGCAAAGATTCACGCATATCTAAGGTATTTAATTTTCCCATAATATTTAAATATAGCAAGGATGAGGTTATCGTGCATCCTTTTTCCACAGTAAAAATTGCTCTATATACTCACCAGAAATATAATAATTTACACAGCAGTGACTGTAACCACGCACATAGGCATGTATGTGTTTTAGCCATCAAATGACATGACAGATATGATCACCGAGAGTGGAAGATCTGAGGATATTTACAAAACGATAACAGCGAAAGTGACAAGAACAGAGGCTCGTAAGCGCTACAGCCACCAGTTACACGACCAATGGATCACCAAGATGATTGTTTCATGAGGTTTACGAAGCAGTAGCCAATACAGAGCATGGAAATTAGATGACCAGATCATTTTCACTCTATCATTATACTAACAGTTATAGAGAAGGTCGAAAACGTGTGCACATACCAAGTAATCATGGTTTCTCTATTGTAGTCTCTGTGGAAGGTTTTGCAAAGCCACTGGTCAAAGTTTTAGAGACAGATTTATTTTTATTTCCTTTCTAGCAAAATGTCCATCGTGGATCTCAGAGTTAACTAAGGACAATGGCAGGTCTGAGTCAAAGTTTTATGGACAATGTTTATTTATTTCCCTTCTAGAAAAATGTCCATCGTGGATCTCAGCGTTAAACTAAGGAGAATGGCAGGTCTGAATGATTCAAATGAGTCCATGAACAGTAATTATCACAGTTATCTCTGATTCAAAACTAAAAAATAAAAAAATTACAAACATTAAATCCAAATATCAATATTCATTGGTGAACCGAAGAATAACAACATGAAATCCAAATCTCAATGGAAAGATTCATAAAACTAGAAAAGATGTTAAATGCAGACGAATTGCCAGGATTAAAACGAACTGCCAGGTTAAAATAAATTGACAGAAGGTAAAATGAAAACGAATTGCCAGGATTAAAATGAACTGCCAGGTTAAAACGATTTGCCAGAGTTTAAAATGAGTTGCCAGAGGTTACAATGAATTGCCAGAGGTTAAAACGATTTGCCAGAGGTTAAAATGAATTGCCAGAGATTAAAATGAATTGCCAGAGGTTAAAACGATTTGCCAGAGGTTAAAATGAATTGCCAGAGATTAAAACGAATTGCCAGAGATTAAAACGATTTGCCAGGAGACACCAACGAAATGACCGTAGTTTAAGCAAATGAATGACAGTAAATTTAAAAGACATGACCGAAATTTTATAAGATGAAACGCCCACCACGGAAGGCCCACAGTAAATAAAGAAAACACCCACAGAATTGATTGCCCCAAAAACAACCCACGGTTACAATTTCCATAACAACAATTATTAAAATTACACATTCCCGCACCATCATTTAAATTTGCACAGTCCAGAATTACAGCAGAATGATTTTATACAGTCTAGAATTACAGTAGAAATGATTCGATACAGTCCAGAGCGATGAATGAAAAGGGATATACAACAACAATATTACAGCGAAGAATTACATCCAAGCATTCTACTACCAAATAACGTGCGTACCTTTTTCCCTTTTGACCGCCTTGATTGATGTATGTGCCTCGATTGATGTCCCGATCTCCTTGCCGCTACTGCTCACCGACCGTAGAGACCTCACCGGTACCTCCCAGCCAATCACTAGGGGTACTCTGCTTCCCCCTTAGCCCCCCGAGCTGCAAAGGGGCCACACAAGATCCAGAGATAAGACTAGCTTCTCAACTCGCCTCCAAGGCTGAGCTACCACTCCAAACAACTGAGAAATTCCCAACTCCTCACAAGCAAACAGTCAAGCCACAATCCAGCAGCGTAACGTTACACTAACTATTCCTCCCTTCTTCCCCATTTTCCCCTTGTTTTATAGAATTTGAGACCCACCTACTTTCCTAAATCATTATTAATTTAAGTTTTATTGACAATCCTCTAAAAATTCTCTGTCGTCCAAGTGTCACTCATCCCCCACGTTTCTCCAAAATTTATTTTCTTTAAAAATATTAAAAGACTCATTTCCCTTTCCCACCTATAGTCGCTCCTAAAATTACTCCTAGGGTTCCTAAATCCCCTCTCATGCTTTTAATAACTTTCCTAAATGAAGTTGCTGATTTTTAGTAACTCCTTAACTGCTGATTCCTTTTTGCTTTTTACCCTATGTTTCCTTACTTTCCTTTATTACAAGTTTCCTTATTTCTATTAATTGTTCCTTTCCTTTATTTTTATTTTTTTTTCTAAAACCCAAAAAGATAAATGCACTTATTAAACCTTTCATTGTATTTCTAAAATCCTAACTTTTATACTCCCATACTTTAATAATTTTAATTCTTCCTTATAATTTAAAAGCCACGGGTTTCACTTAATTTATCTCCCTCATTACTTTACCCCCTTTAATTTTAAGAAGACTTTAACTAACACTTAGGAGGGTTTTAGTTTACGTCCTTAAGTTTATTTTTGGAGGGTCTTTTCTTAAGGCTAATCAAAATTTTATCTTAGAGATGTTTTAAATTTAGGTTTAGATTTGAACTGGGTGACAATTAATTAGGGGAGTTGTTTTAAGAATTTCATCAGGCGTTAAGGTCTTACGGTCATCTAGGTTGTCTCATCATCATCATCAATGCGACGTTCCCTTCAGGACGCACTACGTTCTCCAAGGGTGCCACTCGCCTCGTTTGCTTCTATTGCGCGACGTGCCCTTCAGGATGCACCACGTGCTCCAAGGGTGCCACTTTCTGACTTGACTGATTGGTAGACATCTATAACCCCTGGAGTCAACACTTCGCCAGGTGAACTTGTGGGAGACTAAGGGCTCTAAGGAATAAGGCCCCCGCCTTATTACGCGCCCCTTAGAATCATCGTGAGCGACTGTCGCAGTCTTCCCTCACGACATCGTGGATCCTCTCGAACTAGGTAATGATTAACCTACAGTTTGAGCCATGGCGGGAGTGCTAGTAGGATGTGGCAGGGCTTCTGTCCACACCTCTCCCTCAACCTCTCTGGAAATCATGTGTGGCCCCTTTACTCCATATGTGAGTCTGTTCAGAAAGCTATCATCAGCCTGCATCATCAACCATCATGTCAGAACATGTCAACAACATATCATCAAATCAATAATATCATGGTAATAAATCAACTCAAATATCACACTCCTTGACTCAATCCAGAGTCCAAGGGTTCCGTCGATGCCTCTGCATCCTCCAGGTCAAAAACCCTGCACACTCAAATAAACTGAGTCAATAGCACCTATATATAACAATAGTAATACATCATGTCATCTATCATAACGCATCATAATCGAGTATAAATGTTTTAACATCATAAAAGTCCAGATCACTTGCGAGCAAGTGTCCTCAAATAATAGGTTTTCTCAGTGCGTCCGAGCGGGATGTTACATCATCCATCGACCATCGCAGAAGAAGATTTGATGTTGGTTCAAGGTGAATTTCCATATTCTTCTAACTCTTTCTCTAATGAGTACTTAAATTCAGTTATTGAAGAACACTTAGGTGATGAAAAAAATCTTAAGCATTCTAGCATTCCATTGAAACTGATTAGAGATGTAGAGATGCAATTGGAAGAAGAAACCTTAAACCTTCATCCACAAATCATACCTTATCCACATGAAATATTAGATGTTTGTCATGAAAGTTTTGAATTATCTATCATACAGGAGACAAATTTAGATGATCATAATATGTTGAAGAATTTATCACCAAAACAGAGTGAAAGTTTTAAGGAGAGTGAAGAAGAATGTCTTGATAATACCATTGCTAAATATCATAGCTCAAGGGATTATTTTCATGTGTTCATTTCTAATTCCTTTTACTCTTTATATCCCGATCTCTTCTTAGATTATGGAGGAAATGATACTTTACCCATAGTATCTTACTCTTTGCCATCACAATCAAATCTTTTCGATATGCCAAAAATTGGTGAAATTAATTCCAAACATAACATTTATGAAGTCGGATTTGATGCTCTTTCACTTTCATCACTCACATGGAAAAATGACATGTTGCAAGATGATTTTACACGATTTATTATTGAAAAAGACAATGCAATCATTCTTATGGAGATCAAATATTTTACATTGCATATTCGTTCTTTGATTAGTTCGAATTTTAATGTTTATGCTTCACATTTTGAAACGATCAATCTCATCAAAGGAAGCGTTCAAACCAATAATCTAATTGATGTCATGAATCCTCTTATGATGTGTTCCCCATTGATATATCCATTTGATCAATTTCATAGTTTGCATCCTAATTTTTACGATAGGATCTCATAATGGCTTGAATATTCATATCTTAAAAATCTTCATAATAAAGATAAAGTTGTGTTTTCTTTGTTTCTACCAAAATATCTAGGAAGTAAGCATGACATGATTTTTTTAGATCCTCCATGTGAAGAAATTGATGAGCACTTGGAGAATTGTCAGGAGGATGGGGCATTTCGGCCTTAGCTGATGGTTATGTCAGGTTCGCATAATCTTGACAAGTTTTCCAAACTTACTTACACTCTTCCATGCCATTATTACCCATATCATGACACGATTGTTGAATGGTTGGAGGATTCATACATCAAGAAGTTTCAAAGGAATGGTAAGGGTGTTCTTTTTTTGTTTTTAAATGAATATATAGGAGGTAAACATGACATATTTATTTTGTATCTACAAATAATACATTCTTTTATTCTGATTTTCAACTTTCTATGCCTTGCAGGATTGAAGATGCTCTTGTGGCTGCACTGGAAATACAATTTTACTTAGTGTTTTGATACATTTAGTAGTTTAGAGTAGGTTTAGGAGTAGGTTTCCTTTAGTTTTATTTTTGACTATTTCTCTTTGTAATAATTCAGTTATGAACACAAGTGGGTACACCAAGAGAACCATAATATGAATGTTGTCAAGGAAGTCCACTTTATATCTTTTTCTCTCTGCTTTTTGTTGAATATTTCTTTTCAAAAACGCAGTATCATCATGAAAATTTTAAATGGAAAGTAAAGAGATAAGTAAATTTGAACTGTCAATTCAACCCTAACCCAAGGTGCCATGAGTAGGACTACACTCATCTTAATAAGGATTTTTCTATTTTCTTTTAGTCTCTTTTATTTTTAATAATAATGCTTGGTCAAAGTAACATCTCATGCATCACTATATTAAGAAAAGAACTTTCTTGCACATGATATTTTATATGATTTAGTTCTTCCTTTATTTTATAGTGAGATGCTAGTAGATCCAAAAGCTCAAGTTTATCTTTGGCCAAAATTGTTTCCTGAAAAGTTTTATTTTGCTGTTCTGATTTTGCGTACTTCTGATTTTGAATCCCATTAATAAAATTTGATTTGGTTTGTTGTGTGTTTTTTTGTTTTCTTTGATTGTTTTGAATGAGTTTTCTTCTTATCTATCTTTTTGAATCAATATATTTCTGATCAAAGAGAAATCATCGAAGGAAGCATTCATTTTAAGACTTTTGTCTTTCAAGCAATTTGAAATAATTCAAAAAGGTCCTGATATTAAGATATAGCTCAGAAAATTGATTTTTAAGTCCATTGTCACTTTCATTTTGTCCTCAAATTTTCTTTTCCAGAGTATTACACCAGAGATGTGGTTTAAATATTTGATAATTACGATGATACTTAAAAATTTTACGCCATCCATATTCTTAAGGAATCACTTTTAAGTGCTTTCCCATTCTCTAGATGATTTCTTAAATCAAATCTAAAATCTCTAAACCATGATAAAAAACTTCCAGTTTTGAAAGAAAATAAATAAACTACTCACTTGTATTGTAATTAACCTCCAGTGTCACCCCGCTCTCTTTGTCATCAATAAATCTATAATTGTATTATTATTTAAAACTCGCATAAGAGGGTTGGAAGCACTTAAGTGTGGGAAGTGTGTGTAAACCCGTTGGGGTACTGAACAGGCTCACTGGTAGCGGGTCAATGCACAAATGATATCAAGACAACTTCGTCGGGGTACTGAACAGGCCTGTTGGCAACGAAGCAATGTCAGGTCGAGAGGTAGCAGGTATATAATTTTAAATTAACTTTTATGGAAGTATACATCATGCAGATACAATTATTGGATGGGATTAAAGCATTTGAGTGGGTCAAATGACATCCCTTCCGAGGTTATGGACTCATGCTAGCAGCAGTGGCTCTATCAATGTTATTGAAGTTCTTTTATAAAGATCGTGACTCTTTGATTAATACATTATTTCAAGTTATAATCACCTGCAAAGCAAATTCTATTGTCTAGTTATAACATTGAGTTTATCCTAACACTATATGATCTCAAAGTGATTTTTTTTCAGGGAGCTTAAATCATTTTTCAAGTCTTATTATTTTCTTCCTGGTATGAAATCTTACTAGATCAGAGATAATTGCTTCACCCAGTAAGTCTCCATTTGTTGAGTGCTAACAACTCCCCCTAAAGTTTTACAAAATTTAAACGGCCCCCATTAGAATCTTGATAATTATAATGAGCTACAAAATCAACCTTTTCAAATAGTTCCATACCTTGGCTTTCTTTGAGACAAACTTAAGACATTCACTATAGTATGAGACATTAATTACAAGAGTATATGTCAAAATTTAGAAACGAGCATAGAAATCTCAATTTAAACAAAAACGTTAATTTTTATCAATTGTTTATTTTCATTTAAATTATGATTATATGTTCATTATTTTGTTCATTAGCAAGTTTGACTATTTTGAATAATGGGTTCAATACTTCATCAAATAATATCTTGGTTGGTTTCTCATTTTCAGAAAATCATTTGGTAGGTTTAATTAATTAAATTATTTTGTTAGTTTGCATCTCATTTCAAAATAAAATTAAAGTAATAATAAAAAAAGAATTATCTATCATATGTTTGGTTTTGTGAAAACTCAAAATTAATATTTTTCTCCTCTCCGCCAACTTGAAGCTTCTAGAATATTAAGATCATACTTGAAAGGAAAATATAACCAATATTTGTTTACAACTTATAGTTAGCTTTTAGTTTAAATTCATTTTTTTATTTTATTCTTCTAGATTTTGTTTTATTCACAATTTTTAGGTTATTAATTTATGTTTTTTATTGTTTCACAGTTATTTGGTACGGATATGATCATGTCTTGATTTTATTATCTAAATACGTTCAATATGATTGATCCAAAAATAATATTGGATTGCTGCAAATAAATTTATGAGAAAAAACAAATAAAATTTGGAAATGTGTCAAGAACAGATAGGTGGTTTTGCAGGACTGATTGCAGACAAACCGTGCGGAATCTGACGAAACGGTTGACAACCGATTTCCAAAATGGACCCATGTATCTTACACACAAGAATTTTCCCAAACAAATACACTATTTGAGAGATGTTTGTATCTTTTTACGAGGCAAATTTCAGGTGGCAGAAATTATTGGTGACGCCCAAACTGTTCATTCATTGTATAAACATATGAGAAAGTTCAGAGCCATAAGGAGCCAAGAAATGGAGAGGAGGATTTTGATCCTTTCTCTTTTGTATATTATTTCTTTTGTAAACTTTTTTTCTTTTCAAATGGAGTAACAGATGGTTGGAATCTTTGGGAGAATGGACAATTATTTTCAAAAAAGAATATGGAATTCCAGGTTGCTTAATGGCTTTTGTCTTGTGAGTAAAATGGTTTTATTTTCATTATAATATATTCATATTCTTTGAATAATTGATTATGCATTGATTTAAATTAGATTTAGTATATTTTATCAATACATGGTAAATTGCTATCATTTATATATTAATTTTTTCAATCTTTAAGAGTCTATTATCCAAAAAGTTTTTCCTGGACCATATGATGAACATATTTTGTCTGAAACTATATGAGAAAGCAGTTTAGTCTTTGAATTTCATCCTGTGAAGACTTTGCAGTGTTTTTTCGTTGTCTTCTCATGTAATTTCTTGATATGAAATGTTATTTGTGTCGAATTAGCTTTAGTCAGTTTTGCACATAATATTTTATATCGTGTTTTTATTTATGTTGTTCATTATCTTTTGGTTTATTTTATATCTGTGATTGATCATCTATTCAAGTATTTTGAGTTTACATGTGATGCTAGATAGCTGGTAACACCATTCTGAAGAATTGCAATTTCTTTCATTTTCAGTTATTGGACATTTCAAGGTCACGGGATATATAACTATTTTCTTTTTATCTTTATAAACTCACTCCAAAATATGAAACACTTCCTTGAATTTCTTCAGGAAGTATTATGCTTTCTTTTGTCATAGGTTTACACTTGACATGATTTAGGAGGAGCTCACACAAATAGGTGCATTGCTTTCTTTTATTCAGATTTGTTTATATATCAATGAGACGATGATTGCATTAATTATCTTTGATTGTTTATGTGTCATTGTTTCAATTGTATTTTCTTAGTATTTATTAGTTTAAAAGATTTAAACATTAAAAAAAAAAAGATGTATGTTCTTACTTTATCTTATTTTGAAACATTATTATGAACATTCATTTTTGCAAGATTTCAAGTAAACCTTGTAAACTGTATATAGATTGTTTATATTCATTTGTATATTCACATTTCTTTTTAATAAACATTAGTAAGTAATATATCATTTATTAGAATCATAGCTTTAGATTAGTTTATTTCTTTTACTGTTTTTAGGACTTTAGTTGGCTAACAGATCTATTAAACCCATCATGATAGATCATACCAAACAACTTGGGTTAATTAGACAACCTCGTTCTGGATCTAACCTTCCATTTGACAGTGTGTCATTTACGCCTGTCAACAGGGTCCAACCCCCTAGTTTCTCAGGCTACAACCTGAGGGAATATCCAACTCCCCAATTCTCTGGCTACAACCAGAAGGAGGCTAAAACCCCCTATGTTCTTCAGCTACAACCACCTGTCATTTCCCCATCCAACCGCCCTGAAGTAGAAGTAGAATGATGGAACCACTGTCACACTATCACTGTGATATATACCGTTGTAAACATGTACCAATAAACCTGAACCATGCATCAACCATGCAACAACCTGTACCTCAACCTGTAATGAACCTGTACCATAAACAATTGCATCAACCATGCACAAACCTGTACCAAACAATATGTAATCAACCTGTACCATAAACAAGTGCAATAAAACATTTACCAAGTATGTACCAATCATGTATCAACCACTCATCAACTATGACTCATCAATATGTACCAACATCATCAACTATACATCACATGTATGTGCCAACTCATCAACTACTTGTCTCAACCATGTACCCAAATTGTACCTCAACCAAAATCCCTCAACAATTTCATCATCCAAATATGATTTATAACTTTGTAATAGAACTGGTGTATATGATCACATACCTACAAATTTTCCTTAACTTTAAACAACAAGACACTATCATTTACATGAAATTTTTCTTTAGTCTCACATGACTAGTTTTGGATTAGTCAACAACCCTAACTTCAAATAATCATAACTTTGTACCTGTAATGAATAAAGATATGAAACTGATAAAAAATGTTCTTTAGTGTTTTTTATGCAATTACTCCAGGTTTCACTACTTGGAACCTCTAAGAAAAGTAGTTATAGAAAAAATGGCATACCTTGTTGAATTATGACTTATTCTAGAGAGCGACATTGTAGAGCGTGCCTTGTACGTAATATTTTTTGAATCGATATGAAACTATTAAAAAAAATACTAAAGACTGTAATCTAACCAACACATTTGTTCTTACTGAATTTGGATCTGTTATGAAGAAGTTATGACGTTTTTACCCGAAACACTTGTTTTTGACTAGTTTCAGGACTAGCCACAAACCCTATTTTCCACGGAGTGTAACTCCAAAAATACAACGACCCACAAGATGAATTTTTTACCATGGATACTTGGATATGTTGTCTTAATGGAATATCAATTTCTCATTCTGATTCATTCTATAAAAAATGTTATTGCGAAAATTGTGAGATGACCTGTAAATAAGATACCTTAAAAAGAATCATCAAAAGAATTTGTCCTTCCTTGAATTCCGGCCTTCTTTTCTTCACCTTCCCTCATAAATTTGGCTCAGATATCCTTTAGATACCTCAGACACCTATAGGTATTCAATATTCTCAAGTTTTTCTAAAATGAGAGAGCCTTGCCTCTTATTTATACTGTCCAAGTAGTTTCCTTAAAAACATCTTCTAGGTCACTTTGCCCACTTTCCTTATTTTAGGGTTAACCCACTTCTAATTTCTCCATTAAAATTATTATTTAAATAATTTATTTTTTGTTCACCTTGAATTATAATACAGTCATCAATTCACTTTATTATTTACCTTCTAAAATCTCTTAAACCACTTTGACTACTTTGACCTTTTGGGGCTTCTAGATGACATAAGAGGGTCCTCCAACTTTGTAAGGCCATAACTCTCAAACCGTGAGGAGTTATGTGACGTTCCACATACCAACAGAAATGGAATGAAATGTACCATCCATATCGAATATTACCTGCAAATTTATCAAAGATCATACCATTATCCATCAAACAAACTTGGGACCATTACCCAAACCTGGGTTCTCCAACTTCTCATGGCCATAACTCTCTAACCGTGAGAGTTATGTGACGTTCCACATGCCACTGGAAATTACATGAAAATCACTATCCATATAGGATAGATTCAATGAAAAATTCACTGACATTCATCTCATTATTCCATAAATAAGCATGGGTTCTCTAACCATGCTTCTAGGATAACTCAATCTACAAAGCGTCTTCCCATGAGGGATTTCACCATAAGGGGACCACTTTGGAGTTCATCAATTTATAATTATTATAAAACATGAGAAGAAAATAATGATTCATCTTTACATCAAACAATCTTGGTTCCATTACCCAACCTTTGTGCTATAGGGCTTTCTTCAAGGGTTGACATCAATGACAACTAACCTTAATCAACAATATCTCCCTTTGGCATTGACGACAACACTCTGATTCAATACTGAAATCATATCACTCATGATCCCCTTGGAACCATGCCTCTGTCCTCTACATATGATAAATCTTCTCCACCTGGAACTATTCCTTTATCCTCTGCATCTGATAAATCTCTCCCCCTTTGTCATCAATGGCAAAGGTATCTTTCCATCCTGGGCTTCTCCCCCTGACTGAATTGTCTTCTTATGGTTCTTCCTCATGTACATCTAAGACATATAAGATAAGCATTCAAAATCATTCATTTTGGAGTAGAAACAACTATGATTCTCTGGTGAAGATACTCAAATCCTTCCTGTGGAAATGGTTTTGTAAAGATGTTTTCAACTTGTTCTTTTGTGCCCACATACTCAACTCTAATGTTCTTTTCTGCAACCTCTTCTCGTAAAAAGTGATACTTGATTGGAATGTGCTTCATCTTGGAGTGAATCACTGGATTCTTTGAGATACTGATGGTGATTGTATTATCACAATATATTGGAATGGGCTCATCATACTCGACCTATATATATATTAGAGTTTGTTTCATCCCAAGAAACTATGTACAACATCATGCTTCTGCAATGTACTCTGCCTCGGCTGTAGATAAGGATATTGATGATTGTTTCTTTCTTAACCATGATACTAAACACTCACTGAAGTAGAATGTTTCTCCACTGGTGCTTCGTCGGTCATCAATACAACCTGCCCAATCTGCATTTGTTTAGGCAATAAGTGATAGATCATTTCCTGTTGGATACCATAATCCAAACTCTTTTGTTTCTTTGAGATATCTGAAAATACTCTTCACTGCTAATACATGTGATTCCTTTGGTCCTGCTTGAAATCGTGCCACCTGTCCAACTGTCTGCATTACATCTGGTCTGGATGTTGTCACATATAGTAGGTTGCCAATCATTGACCTGTATTTCCTCTGATCTGTAGACTTCAAATCATCATATTTTCTCAACTTGCAATTGGTTTGCATGGGAGTGATAACTGGTTTGCAATATTCCATACCGAACATTTTTATCATTTCTCTGATATACTTGGTTTGAGAAATAAAAATTCGTTGGTTTCTTTGGCATATCTGAAGTCCAAGAAAGAAGGATAGTTCTCCAAGTAACGACATTTCAAATTCATTCTACATATATTTTACAAATTTCTGGCTTAACCTATCATCATCACTTCCAAAAATAATATCATCAACATAAACTTCAATTAATAAAATATTACCTTGACTTACCTTGATGTAGAGGTTGTTGTATGCACTTCCTTTTCTGAACCCTGCCTACTGCAGATACTTATCCAGTGTAGAGTACCATGCTCTAGGAGCTTATTTTAGACCATAAAAGTCCTTCTTTAATTTACACACATAATCTGTGTTTTCTGACAACTGAAATCCTTCTAGTTGTTCAATGTAGACTTCTTCTTCAAGTTCCCCATTCATAAAAACTTATTTTATGTCCATTTGATACATTTTAATATTTTTGGAGAATGCATAAGCTAAAAGCAAATGGATTGCTTCCATTCTAGAAAATGGGGAAAATGTCTCTTCAAAGCCTATTCCTTCAACCTGTGCATATCCTTTACATACCAATCTAGCTTTGTTCCTTGTAACCTATCCATCTTCATTCAATTTATTCCTGAAGACCCACTTTGTGTCGATCACATTCTTATTCTTTGGTCTAGGAACTAGTTCCCAAGTGTCATTTTTATCTATTTGATCCAATTCTTCATCCATGACCTTATTCCAAGATTCATCCTTGCTGGCTTCTTCAAAACAATTCTTTTCAATTGTAGATAAGAGTGCTAGGTGTGTTTGTTCTGGTGAACGAATTCTTTTTCTAGTCTCAACTCTTGCATCTTTGTTTCTGATAATCTAATCTAAAGGATGATTCTTCTGTACTCGTTTAATGGGTGTCTTTGGAGAAACTTGTTGAGTTTTCTCTTCTGCTTTTGTCGGATTCTCTTCATGTTCCTCTTCTACTTCTTTTTCATCTTCTGCTTCTTCTTTTAAGGGTTGTTTCATTGATTCATTTTCTTCCTTTGATTCTGGTCTGCCTGATTCATCAATTGTTATGTTGATGCTTTCCACAACTTTGTTCAATATTAGATTGTAACACTTATATGATTTCCTTGTACTTGAGTAACCAACAAGTACTCCTTTGTCCACACGAGAGTCAAACTTTTCCATTCTACCATATTCTCTTTTGACATAGCATTTGCTTCCAAAAACTTCGAAGTTCTTTACATTTGTTGCTCATCCTTTCCATAGTTCGTAAGGATTTTTTCCAGTCTTGTTTCTGAGCATTACTATGTTTTGAATGTAAACTATTGTATGCACTGCCTGTGTCCAAAAAATATCTGTCAATTTTGAATCCATTAACATTGTTCGATCCATTTCCTGTATTTTCATGTTCTTTCTTTCAACAACTCCATTTTGTTGAGGTGTCCTAGCAATGGAGAATTGTCTTTTTATTCCATGATTGCTGTAGTAGTCCATAAATTCCTTTCAGGTGAAATCTCCTCCATTATCAGATATCACGCATTTGATTTTTGAATCCATTTCATTTTCAACCATTTCCTTGTATATCTTGAAGTTTTCAAAAGATTTTGACTTATTATTGAGAAAGTAAACTGCAATCATTCTTGTATAATCATCAAATAATAACATGAAGTATTTCTCACCTTTTAATACCTTTATTTTAGTTGGTCCAACTAGATCAGTATGCACAATTTCTAGTGGTCTTGTCATTGAATATTCCTTTGATTTAAACATGGTCTTTGTTTTCTTTCCTTGTTGACAATGCTTGCATAAAGTGTTGGTTGGTTTCGTGATCTGGGGCATTTCTCTGACTGCTTCTCTTTTGTTGACTTTGACAAGGTTATCAAAATGTATGTGCCCTATTCTTTTGTGCCATAGCCAACTTTCATCTTCCTTTCCTAGAAAACATTTTTCATTTCCAATTTCACTTAACACATATATGTTGCTTGAAGTTCTTGCAGCTGTAGCGACCAATTTCCTTGAACCTTCATTTCTTATATCACAATTTTGTGAATCGAAAGTAAATTTATGACATTGGTCAAACATTTGACTCACACTTTGAAGATTATGTTTCATATTGTCTACTAGTAGAACATTTTATGGATTTTCATTCTTGTTCCCAATTCGGACTTTGTCTTTTCCAATGATTTTGGCTGAATCATCATTTCCGAATGAGACTGATCCATATTTTTCCTTTCGTAATGTAAGAAACTTGTCTCTATCACCTGTCATGTGTTTTGAACATCCACTGTCAACATAGAAACCGTGTTTCTTCTTCTTATCTGTTAGAGAAATTGTGCATTCTTCATTGCTATACTGATCTTGTTTTCTTATCCATGTCATTTTCTGAGGTTCATGTCTGTGACTATTGTTATTTTGTTGAGGTTCTTTAGGAAGGACTGTCATTCTGCAATATTTGGCCACGTGTCCAAAATTGTTACATTTGTAACATTCCACTTCAGTTCTCAAAGATTCAAACTTGTTGTAAACTCTTCTTTGTGTTTCACTAGGTCTTCTTGAATAACCCCTTTGTGTATGACTCTCAAAGTTGTTATTGTTCATGTTGTTAGCTCTGCAATTCACAACTTCATGTCCAAAATTATTACATGCATAACATAAACCAAAAAATATAGTTTGATAAATGGGAGTTGAAGATCTTCTGAAAGGAGGTGCTCTTATGAATCCTTCTTCTTCTTGAGGCCTATCTGTCTATTGTTGATTCTAAAATCTGAATCTTCTTGGTGGAGGAGTGTCCCTGTAATCTTCCTTGTATATCTTCCTATCCCTTTTGATTGTTTCTGCATAAATTTTTGGATATGTTTCTTGCTCTGTTGTTTTGGATCTTGATCCATTTTCTGTCTGATTGTATCCAAGTCTGGACTTGTCAAGATGAGAATTTTGACTACTGATAATGTCATCCAGAACTTTTGAGCTATTTTGCATATTTTTCTTTTGAATATCCTTTCTTAGTGCGACAATCTCTGCTTCCAAGTTTCCAATGATCCTGTCCTTTTCTTCTAGCTTTTCTTTGAGTGCTTCATCAATTCTTTTATCTTCTTCTATTTGAACCTTCAATTTGCGATCATTTGTTCTAGTTCTCGAGTATCATTTTTCTTGTATAGTTCTACTTGTAGTTTCTTGTTTTTCTTCTTTTCTCTTCTGATAACTTCTATGGCACACATTAATTATTCTCGATAGTCAACTTCTTCTTCTTCAATTTCTTCTTCGACTTCTTCATATTCTTCTTTGGAGTCTTCTTTGTTAGAGTCTTTTAATGCTATGAATAGAAATCTTCTTGTCTCACTGTCACCGACTTCATCTTCATCTGATGATGAGATGTCTTCTTTGGTGCATAAGATTTTCTTGAAAACTTTCTTTGTAGTTCTTTTGCCTTTATATGTGTGTTTTCGTTTTGAGTAACCTTCATCATTTCTCTTTTTCTTATGAGGAAATTTGTTAGAAAAATAACCAATACCATCACAATTTAAACAAATTAAAGGAATCTTACATCTATACCTACTGTCAGTTCCCTTGTTCAGTCTTTTGACAAAGTTGGCCACTTCTTCATCATCTTTCGAGAAGTCATTGTTGTTGCAATATTCTTCTTGTTCCTTTTTCTTTTGATTTGATCTTTTGGATTCTTTGAAGGATGCTTATTTTACATATGGATTTTCCTGTTCAGTTCTCATTTCATATGCTGTGAATATTCCATGAAGTTTGTCCATGCTTATTGAGTTTAGATATAATCTTTCTTCTAGTGTTGATATTTTAGGGTTAAATCTCATAGGAATAGATCTTAGTACCTTTTGAACAATTACATATTCTTTGATTTCTTCTCCTAATCCTATGATTGCATTCACTGTTTCATCGACTCGTAAGAAGTAGGCTGCAATATTCTCATCTTCCTTCATTTTTATTTGTTTGAACTGACCTCTGTAAGTTTGAAGCTTTACTGCTTTGACGTTTGTATCTCCTTCATAAATATTTTGAAGCTTGTCCCAAATCTCTTTAGCGGATTTACAATGTGCAACTTTGGTGAATACTGTATCATTGAGACCATTCAAAAGTGAATTTTTGGCTTTGGAATTATTCTCAGCGAGTTTCACTTCTTTGTCATTTGTTGGTGGAACTGTTGGTGTTGTGTATCCATCTACAATTGATTGCCAAACTTGAAATTCATGTGCCTGTATATATGTATTCATCCTTATGCTCCAAAATGCATACTTTTGTCCATCAAACTATGGTATTCCATTTTTATACAAGTTGGTACTCTCCATGATCTACCTTTCAGTGGTTAAACAGATTTCTGAAAGGAACCTACTCTGATACCAATTGTTGGATTACTAAGAGGGGGGGTGAATCAATAATAGAATAATTATAATATTTTTTCTTCAAATAAGCCAAGTGTTATATCAATGTAGAATTATTATTCAATAATGATCAATAAGAAATGAACAATCACATGCATACACAGTACACCAGTGTTTTACGTGGAACCCCAAATCGGGAGAAAACCACATAATTTTTTTTTCTTATATGTCTTGAAGAATTACATTCATTGGAAGCACCAACTTCCTTTGTTTTCCAGCTGCAACTGGAAGGAGGCTCCAACCCCCTAGTTTCTCAGGCTACAACCCGAGGGAAGCTCCAACTCCCCAATTCTCTGGCTACAACCAGAAGGAGGATACAACCCCCTATGTTCTTTGGCTACAACCGAAAGGTGGCTACAACCACTTGTCCTTGCCCCATCCAACCACCCTGAAGTAGAAGTAGAATGATGGAACCACTGTCACACTATCACTATGATATATACTATTGTAAACCTGTACCAATAAACCTGAACCATGCATCAACCATGCATAAACTTATACCTCAACCTGTAATCAACCTGTACCATAAACAAGTGCATCAACCATGCACCAAACTGTACCAAACAATCTGTAATCAACCTGTAGCATAAAAAAGTGCAACCAACCATGTAACAAGTATGTACCAATAATGTGTCAACTAATCATCAATATATACCATCATTATCAACTATACACCTCATGTATCTGTCAACTCATCAACTACTTGTCTCAACAATGTACCCAACTTGTACTTCAACCAAAATCCCTCATCAATTTCATCATCCAAATATGATTTATAACTTTGTAATAGACCTGGTGTATATGATCATATACCTGCAAACCTTCCTTAACTTTAAACAACAAGAGACTAGCATTTACATCAAACTTTTTTTTAGTCTCACATGACTAGTTTTGGATTAGTCAACAATCCAAACTTGAAATAATAATAACTTTATACCTGTAATGAATAAAGATATGAAAATTATACACAATGTTCTTCAGTGTGTTTTTTGAAACTCCTCTAGGTGTCCCTACTTGGAACCTCTCATAAAAGTAGTTATAGAAAAAATGGCATACCTTGTTGAATTTTGGCTTATTCTAGAGAGCGACCTTGTAGAGAGTTCCCCACACGTAATATTTGTTGAATCGATCTAAAAATGTTACACAACATAATACATACGGTACTCTAGCCAAAACATTTTGTCTTACTGAATTTGGATATGTTATGAAGAAGTTATGATGTTTTTGACTAGTTTCAGGACTAGCCACAAACCTTATTTTCCACAAAGTGTAACTCCAAAAATACAACGACCCACAAGCTGAATTTTTTACCATGGATACTTGGATATGTTTACACAATGGCATAGAAATTTCGCTGTCTGAATCATTCTAGAAAAAACGTTATTGCGAAAATGGTGAGATGACCTGTAAATAACATACTTTAAAAAGCATCATCAAAAGAATTTATCCTTCCTTGAATTCTGGACTTCTTTTCTTCACCTTCCCTAAGAAATTCGGCTTAGATATCCTTTGGTTACCTCAAACACCTATAGGTATTCAATATGCTCAAGTGTGTCTAAAATGAGAGAGTCTTGCCTCTTATTTATACTCTCCAAGTATCTTCCTTAAGAACATCTTCTAGGTTACTTTGCCCACTTTCCTTATTTTAGGGTTAACCCACTTCTAATTTCTCCATTAAATTTATTATTTAAATAATTTATTTTGTATTCACTTTGAATTATAATACACTCATCAATTCACTTTATTATTTACCTTCTAAAATCTCTTAAACCACGAAATGTATAGAGATATATCAGATATCCAATAATATAATAAATATTTGTCAGATATATAACCATAAAAACACAGATACAATAATACACAATTTCTATTAATGAGTGAAATGTACAAGACTGTAAAAATACAGAGTGAAAGACTCGCTAGAATGGTGGAATCTTATCTCTAAGAAGAGATGTGATGGCTAATCACATTCGCAAGAAATTATTACATCGAGGCTTTAAAGGCATTTTTAACATAACAAAAATCCAAAACCCTAACCGCAGAAGATGAAAAGCCAATAGTTTCGT
Source organism: Picea engelmannii (assembly GCA_009831015.1). Lineage (NCBI taxonomy): Eukaryota > Viridiplantae > Streptophyta > Pinopsida > Pinales > Pinaceae > Picea > Picea engelmannii. The sequence continues at coordinate 53,533 of ML791993.1, read as the reverse complement.
GGACCACGTTTTGGGTAGTTTGGTGTATCAACTTCCCATGGGCGTAACTTTGGCATACGATCTTCGTTTGAGGCGCACGATAGCTCGTTGGAAAGGTATCCTCGAGGATATTAATTTTGGGGGCTTAATGAAATCCTTTGGCTATCATTGAGTTGCTCAATCCCGAAAAAAATTCATTTAGAACCTCAAAATGGCCCCGAAAGTTTAGGAACCGAAAAAATGCTAATAATAGTAAATTTCCATAGGACTAATTTGGGATAGTTGGAATAGGTGGGTGGCGTCCGATATCCACCTAGATTAATCCTTCCTCCTCAGGAATAAATGGTCTTCATTGTGTTGAGTGCCCGGGGGAGACGAAAAAGTGTTTGCTGAATCTGCATCTTGATGAGTTGTTTTCCTTGCTGGAGAAGTTGTATTGCTTAGATTGTTGAAGGTTGTCACGAACCTGTGGATAAAATGGTTGGAAATTTTGAAATAGTATGGATACGTAAGATGACTATGTGCAGAAGGAATCCTTGTGGTTTGCTTCAATTTTTTCGACCTGCTTCTATTGGACAGAAGGTGCTTAGACTGAGGCTGCAGTGGTTGCGATGTTATTTTGTTCACCTTTCAAACATACTGTGAAGAATGTGAATTTTGTAGTATGAAATACTTCCTTGTTGCATTGTTTATGTGGGACATTATCCAGAACTACCTCTGGTATCCTGTAGAGATGACCTCCCAGAGTAATAATGACACTACGGGGTCGAGACTCATAGATAGCATGGAGCTTCCACATATACGACTACCCCAATAGAACATCACAGACATCCAATGGGATAAAATCACATAATACCTCATCCTTTAAGGATTGGATGTCGTATGAAAATTGAAAATGTTGGCTGAAAAAATATCTCGTCCCTGGCAAAGACACCCAATGTTGTATGGTTGCGGGTGTGGTGTTGTCGGCAATATCAACTATTTGATGACCTATGCTGAGATGAGGTTCTTTTGGCTTCTGCTATCAATAATAAAATGCAGTGGGCTCCCCTTCACCCACATCTATGAATGAAAAAGGCACTCCCCCTCTTCAAGATATGATGGTTCTTCTGGTTGAATTGTTGTGGTCATGACAGTAGTAGTGGGGTCTACGTCGATGATCTGTCTTCGACCGGTATTTTCTTAATCAATTTCTGAATCAAGTTTCACCTCCTTTTCTTTGATCTCGGACACCAATGATTGTTTTGAGTGACACTAATCGTGTTGTGCCAGGGGATTTTTTGTAAATCACACTACTTTCCAGTGTCCTTCTTCATCTTCCCATGACCCTTATTTTCATGTGGCTTAGATTGGTTTTTGGGAGGATGTTTGTTAGGGACTTTTTATCATACTTTGGTTGTTGCGGATTTTCATAACCAAACTCCCATTTGTTCTAGTGCATAAATTTCTTCTCGATTTTGATAGCATATCGATAGACAACTCCTAGTGATGAGATGTCCAGAAACTCCATTCCAGTTTTGATGTACCTATGTAGATCCCCACGGTATTTCATAACCAAGTGTTGCTCAGAATATTTGATACCCAGCTTGGTGTGCAAGGTATGGAAGGTATTGGTGAACTCTGGCACTACTCGACCCCTCTCTTGACACGGCATGGTTGATCTCATGTACTGGTCATCATAGTTACCAACACGGTAATATTGTTCTTTGACACATCCACAAAAAAATCCCAAGTGGGCTCAACCCCAGATATTCTAGAATCCTCTATGGAACTTTGGTCCCAGTAATTTTCCCACCAATTTTTGACATAGGATATCCTTAAAGAGTGCGAAGGTGATCTTTTCCCCGTCGAAAAAATTGTGAACAGAGAAATAACATTTTAATAGATTTAGCCATTTTTCTAGGGCATCTACATCTATCTGTCCTTCAAATACATGAATATCAAAATTAACTTGTACCTAGAAAGGAGAGGTTCCTCCAAAGTAGTCTCTTTATTAATATGCTTTGGTGGTTATCTACAAGTGTTGAAGGATGTGGGAAAAGTTATCCATCATTTCGTCCCTCTATCGCGTGAGAGCTTGCTCAAGCAACATATTAATAGAATCATATGTTATGTCATTTTTATTTTCTTCCACCATGGAGGGTTTATTGGGCGTGAGAGAGTGATTTTCCTCAAGAGAGACAAGATAGAGACCCAACTTTCTATAATCAGACCTCGTCGGGGACATGCACTAAAAAAAATGATCAAGAGCAACCTGCTCTGATACCATTGATCCGGATTATTTTTGGCACGAAATGAGAGCAGAGATATAATAAAGAAATGTACAGAGATATATCATATATCCAATAGTATAAAAAATATTTATCAAATATATAACCATAAACACATAGATACATTAATACACAATTTCTATTAATGAGCAAAATGTACAAGACTGTAAAAATAAAAAAGAGAAAGACTCGCTAGAATTGTGGCAGCTTATCTCTGAGGAGAGATGTGATGGATACTCACCTTCACAAGAAGATGATTAAAATGAGGCTTTAAATTATTTTTTAACATAAATAAAATACAAAACTCTCACCCCGAAAGATCAAAAGACAACAGTTTTGTGGACTCTGTTTTGGGTAGTTTGGTGTATCAACTTCCCGGGGGCGTAACTTTGGCACACGATCTTTGTTTGGGGCGCACAATAGCTCGTTGGAAAGTTATCCTTGAGGAGATTAATTTTGGGGGATTAATGAGAGACTTTTACTTTCAACGAGGTTTTATATACCTAAAAAAATTCATTTAGACCCTCAAAATGGCCCTGGAAGTTTAGGAACCGAAAAACTGCTAAAAATGGTAAATTGCCAGAAGACTATTTTGGGCCAATTGGAATAGGTGGGTGGCTATCGATATCCACTTGGATCAACGATCATATAGAAAATAAGGAAAATTTAGAAATGTGTTGCATCATTATGGAATCTGTGATTCCTATTAAACACACATGAAGAAATTTTTCACTACGAACCTACTCTGATGGCAGGGGGTGGATGTCCACTGCATCACCTAGGAATTCCCCTACAAACCTATTGAGAATGGAATTTCTTGGTATCCATTGGTAGGACACTTTAGGAAGAATTAAGTATTTTGTTTCTTATTTTTTTTGTTCATTTCCTTTAACATGTTGTGTACAACATGATTCTATGGATGAAAGGGAGAATCCCTTCTTGGGGGAGTCTTTGTAGTAAAAAGGTTCCTTGGTTGGTAACCAAGGACAAAGTTCCCATCAAATTTGTTATGTGTATTTTATCAGCAATGTAATGATAGTACATGCATTCATGGATATCGGTTCCTCACAAAAATTCCTAAAGAAGGAGTTGGCAAGTGAACTCATGCTTAGAGTTGGATTGTGTGGTGCTTCAATCAAGGTGGTAAATTATAAGGCTAAGGAATGATTTAGGTTAGAATATATAGTTCACAAACAACTATATAAGTGGAAAGGTCATGCATATTTCACAGTAATGCAAATGGATGACTTTGAAGTCATTATTGGGAAATAATTCCTAAGGAGAACGTAGTCAATTCTCATGCCATTTGTGAACATCTTGATGATACTTGGTGAAAAAAAGACTTATGTTGTATTCACAACAACAAGGAAGCTAGATGGAAAGGTTTTAGATTTTCTCTACGCTTAACATGAATAGGGTAGTTAGGTGCCCAGAATCACAACATTTTGTAACAATCATTTGGGAATTTGATGAGGGTGGATCATTGGAGAAGTGGATGAGGGTGGAGTGTGGATACCTATTCCACCATGATATTTTTATGTGATGGATGTATTTTTCAATTGGATGCATTACTTGTTTCAAAAGTGATCCCATCTAGGTGCATTGTTGACCATTTCATTACACTTGAATTGGGGTTGCAACCTCAAGATAGATCTTTGTATCAAATCTCTTGACCCAAGTTCAAACAGTTAAGGTGATAGTTGATTGATCTTGTTGATGTTAGTTGATTGAGATTGTTGATGTTGGGTTCATCATGTCTTCTAGGTCATTGTATGGTACACCAAACCTCTTCCAAAAGAAGGACATATGAGAATTGAGGATGTGCTTAGAATACCACTTGTTGAACAAGTGGACCATCAAAAAATGGTACCCCTTACCTTTGGCCACGGATTTATGTGACAATTTGTCTAAGGCCAAGGTTTTCTCAAATATAAACATCAGGCAGGAATACTACCAAGTAAGAATTGTGAATGGAGATGAGGAAAAGACAATGATGGTGATAAGGTATGGAAGTTTTGAATTTCTTGTTATTATTTTTGTTTTATGTAATTCTCGATATACCTTTTTCACCTTGATGAATAATGTGTTTAGACCCTTCTTATATAATTTGGTGTTTGTCTACCTATATGACATTGTGGTATTAAGTGAGAACATGAAATACCACAAGAAGAATTTGACATAAGTCTTTGAGGCACTAAGGAAGAAACACTTGTACTTGTATAAGTCCAATTGTGTCTTTGGGTAGATGAAAATTCTATTCTTAGGCCATTGGATTGGACAAGGATGCATCTACATGGATCCTATGAAGGTAAGTGTGATTGCATATTGGGTGGAACTGATAATAGTTCATGAGGTAAGAAGTTTTATTGGTTTGTCTAACTATTATCACAAATCTGTAAAAGGTTATTCTAATTTTTTGGAACCATTTAATGATTTGTTGAAAAATAAAAATCCATGGAATTGGATGGAGAATTTCTAGGAAAAATTATGAAAATTGAAGAATAGAATTGTGTTAGCACTTGTGTTGAAGCTGTCGGAATTTGAGTAGTCATTAGAAGTGTACATAAATGCTTTATAGTTTTCCATTGGAGGCGTTTTGACATAGGAGGGTCATCCAATGGCTTATGAGAGAAGAACGTTATAGGATCACAAATTAAGGTACCTTGTTCATGAGAAAGAGATGATTGCAATTGTACATTGCCTACAAGTATGGACACACTACTTGTTAGGAAATAATTCATTGTGAATATGGACAATGTGGCAACAAGTTACTTTTCGACCCAACCGAAGTTGTCACCTAGGAATGCACAGTGAAAATATTTCTTGGAGGAGTTTGACATAACCATTGAATATTTACTGGGTAAGTGTTTTGTCTCTTTTGTCACTTGGGTGGGAAAAAAAAACAATTTAAGTGCTAACTAGTCTGAGATAGAACCACACTCAATTTTTAAAATGTTAGTATTGAGCCATATTCATAATATTCAAAGAATAAAGAATAAATAAGATTAATACGAGGATAACAAGAATGAAATATAACCATTATAAAATCCATTGAAACCTCTTTCCAACATTGAATTGGTATAGCTAATGGTTGTAGGAGACATGGAGTCTTGATGTATCTCCCTTATATCGTTGGAAAACCACAGATTCAACCAAAACATTTTGAAAAATAGTTTTAAGAACTTCCCAAAAAAAGTGTTTCTTGATCCGTGATAAGTTTTCAAGAACCTTGAATGTCCTCCTATATGAGAAAGTGTGTGATTCCAAAAGGGCCTTTTGTTTTAGCTGGGAATTCTTACATGGATATAAGTGATCTTGATACCATAGTAAATCATTATTCCACACAAATTTATCTAATTTATTTGGGTCCTCTTGTAGTTTTTGAATTATCTTGAATACATTTTTATCTTACTTAATATCCTTTCTTCTTCCACCCAATCAGATTGTGGAATACACATAGCACACAATAACCCCTCTGTGTCTTCTTCTTTCCTTGAAAGTGGATCTGCCACCATATTTTGTTTTCCTTTTTTTTAGATAATTTTGAATTCATAACCTATCATATTTGTAACCTATTTTTATTGCTCTTTTGAATATAATCATTGATCCAAGAATTACTTCAAACTATCATGACATTTTTTACCTTGAAGTATCTTCCTATTAGGTAAGGGTGTCATTTCTTAACTGCATGTAATATAGCCAACATTTCATTTGCATGAATGGGTTCAAGTAATTTATTTCCTTTAATCCAACTACATTCAAAGGAAAGGGGCCTTCCTTATTTCAATAAAACTGCACCAATTCCATGTTTTGAGAAATCACATTCCATAATAAATGTTTTTGTGAAGTCAGGCATGGCCAGGACATGAGTTGTACACATATCCTCCTTAAGATTTTCAAAATCTTTGGTTTCTTATTGAATCTAAAAAAATGTATCATTTTTAATAATGATGTTAGAGATGTTTCTATTCAACCATAATTCTTGACAAACTTACGGTAATATCATGCCAATCGTAAGAATCCTCTAATATTCTTCAAGGTTTTTGGAATTGGCCATTTCCTTATAGATTTAATTTTGTTAGGGCAAAGTTTGACACCTTCATGAGATACAATATGACCCAGATATTCCAATTCTTGAACCTAAAAGGAACACTTGGAAAGATATGAATATATTTGTTTCTCTTCCCATATTTTTAACATCATGTCGACACGTTGTACATGTTCTTCCCATGATTTGTTGTAGATTAGTATATCATCAAAAAATACCAACACAAATTTCTTGAGTAAGGATTTGAAAACATAATTCTTCAAGCTTTGAAATGTTTAAGGTGCATTAGTAAGGCCAAATAAAATAACCAAAAACTCATAATGAACCCCACGTGTTCTAAATGTATTTTTGGGAATTTTTTCTTACCTCATTCTTGTTTGATGATATCCTGAGCAAAGATCCAACTTAGTAAAAAACGTTGCTCCTTGCAATTCAACTAATAATTCATCAATGACAGGAATATGAAATATATCTTTAATATTTGTTTTTTCGAGCCATCTATAATTTGGAGACATACACCATGAACCATATTTTTTTGTAACCATTGCCACTCAGGGTGGAGAGAACACCTTTGGTTGGGTTGAATGATGTTGACCTATAACATTTCTTGAATCATATGCTCAATCCCACACTTTTGTGCATATGGTTACTTGTAAGGCCTAATTTTAGGTGGTACACTTATTGGTTTCAAGTGAAAACCATGGTCATGATCTTCAGTAGGTGGAAGATGCTTAAGAATATCCTCAAATACCTTAGAATGATTGCTGATAAATTTTTGGAGATCCACTAGATCAAAAGGTCTAGATGTTTGAACATATAGTGAAAAAAATTATGCAAGTACACCATGGTGTCCCTTTTGAGTAATTTTTTCATGCTATTAGAGATTATCACTTTAGAGTGCTTCCCTTAGATATCTCTAAGTTCAATTTCCCTTCATTTTGAGGATAATTTCATGAAAAGTTCTTGAAAATTAAGAGCAATTGTTCTCAATGATTGTAACCATTGGAATCTTAATAAAACATTAACACCACCCATTTGCATTGAGATCATGGGACTATCCAATAAATACACTCCCGTATTAAGATTAATACTATGACGCTTCCCTAAACAATTTATGGTACCTCCATATGCAATCATTACTTGAAACTTTGGTACTACAAATATAAAGCAATTGAGAAGTTTCACTAATTTTAAATTAATGAAGTTATGGGTACTACCAGAATCAGTCAACACTGTTATATTTTTTTTTATATATCCTTCTATTTTGAGGTTTTGTGGAGTTATGAAGCCGGAAAATACATGACAACATATGTTTGGAGTATTCTCTTCTAGTTCTATATCATACAATGGTTCCAATTATTGATATTTTTCTTCTCCACAATCCATGTAGAATAATTTATTCTCACCACATTTATGCCCCTTACTGTACTTTCTATCACAATTGAAACATATCCCCTTTTCTCTTATTTCATCCATTTTATAAGGTGTCAACCTTTTAGGTTGAGTGAGGTTAGGAGAGGGACCATGTTGTTTTCTATAGTTGTTGGAGATCACTATTTTAATAGCCATATTTATACTTTTCACTTTATTTTCCATACTGAAAGAATGCTCTAGTGATTTAGGTTCAAAGAGACACATATCATGTTGAATGTTCTCATTTAAAGTTCATATTAAGATATCTAACAAATTATCCTATGGAATTTTCTTTACCTTGAGACTTAGTTTTTGGAATTGTTGAATGCACTCTATAATTGTACCTCTTTGTCGAAGATTTAAGAATTTAATCAATAATGTATTTCTCTTAATATTCCCATAATGTGCTATCAATTCATCCATAAAAATAGAAAAAGAGATAATATATTCCTTTTTAATTTCACAAAGACATTGATGTCAAACAAATTGATTATTTTCTAAATACAAGGATGTAAGAGTTACCATTAGTAAGGTTTTCACTCGGTGTAGATCAAAGGATTGTGCCATATGTAATATCCATGTTATAGGATATTTACCATAAAATTTCCTCATATCGATCTTTGGAATTAATTAGTTCCTTGGTGTTGAGTGGTGTTGGACACACCTACCACACTTAGAGGGGGGGGTGAATGAGTGTGGGGATCTTTTTCCCAAAACTTTCCTCTTACAAAAAACTCATTAGTTAGCATTCGACATTTACTCATTACTCATTGTTTTCATTAATAATCAGTTAGATGTGAATACATATAAGAAACATATATCAGCAATATATCATCAACAAATCATCTCCACAAGGAACACAAGATGTATGTACAATTTTTCTTTTTATTATGGACTTCAATCCGGGGGGTTTTCAGCAACAACTGAATAGAGTACAACTCTATAAGAGAACCAGCTCTATATGCAAGACTCAGCTTACATTCTTAGCACCAACTGAGATGAGGCAACAATCCTCAACAGATATCAATCTGTACCATAAACAAGAGCATCAACCATGCACCAACCTATGCCAAACAACCTGTAATCAACCTGTACCATAAACAAGTGCATCCAACCATGTACCAAGTATATACCAATCATGTGTCAACTACTCATAAAAAATGACTCATCAATATGTACCAACATCTTCAACTATACACCTCATGTATGTGCCAACTCATCAACCGCTTGTCTCAACCATGACTAGTTTTGGATTAGTCAACAACCCTAACCTGAAATAATCATAACTTTGTTCCTGTAATGAATAAATATATAAAAATGATACACAATTTTATTCAGTGTGTTTTATACAATTCCTCCAAGTGGCACTACTTGTAACCTCTCAGAAAAGGAGTTATAACAAAAATGGCATACCTTGTTGAATTCTGGCTTATTCTAGAGAGTGACCTTGTAGAGCGTGCCCCACAAAAAATGTTTGAGGAAACGATCTAAAACTATTAAAAAACATACTAAATACTGTACCCTAACCAACACATTTGGTCACACTAAATTTGGATCTGTTATGAAGAAGTTATGACATTTTTACCCGAAACACTTGATTTTGACTAGTTTCAGGACTAGCCACAAACCCTATTTTCCACGGAGTGTAACTCCAAAAATACAACGACCCACAAGATCAATTTTAAACCATAGATACTTGAATATGTTTTCTCACTTGCATAGAAATTTCAGGATCCGAATCATTATAGAAAAAAAAGTTATAGCGAAAATGGTGAGATGACCTGTAAATAACATACCTTAGAAAGAACCATCAAAAGAATTTATCCTTCCTTGCATTTAGGCCTTATTTTCTTCAATTTCCTCATAATTTCGGCTTAGATATCCTTGGTTACCTCATTCACCTATATATCTTCAATATTCTCAAGTGTTCCACGCCAAAATTGCTCAAGAATCTCTCACAAGAAGCTCTCCATCAATACTCCAAAAGATATTCTCACAAGAAGCTCTCCATTGATCCACAAAAAGGATGATCTACAAGAGACCATTGCTATCTTATTTATACTTTCATACTCTAGGTCAGTTAACCCATTTTTAGGTCACTTAAGGGTAAGACCATGAAGCTGGGTAACACTTTCGTGACAATCGGGTCTCCAAAATTTCTAGCAGCAATTTTTCGGCCAAACAAATGTTACTTTCGACCGAAATATTTTTCGGCCGAAAAGTTTCACGTCAAATTTAACGGTGCCGTCAAAATTCGTGTACAATGTTTTTTGAATGAATTATTTTCCCGCGGTAAGAATATTTCGGCCGAAACGTTTATTTTTAACGGATTCCGTTAAAAACTAGGTTTCGGCCGAAAGAATAT
>ML791993.1:13718-24903 GCA_009831015.1 Picea engelmannii | reverse complement strand
ATTGTTGACAGTAACCTTTACATTAAGTCTGAAGGTGATGATTTACTAGTTGTTTTGGTTTATGTAGATGATATTATTTTTGGTTGTACTAATCAATCATCTGTCCAGTGGTTTTCTAATTCTATGAAAACAGAATTTGAAATATCTATGATAGGAGAACTGTCATATTTTCTTGGCTTACAAGTAAAACAAAGCTCTACAGGAATTTTTATTTCTCAAGAAAAATATTTGAAAGAGATATTGAAGAAATTTCAGATGGAGGATTCTTCTACAGTCAGCACACCTATGGTGGTTGGTTGCAAGCTGAGCAAAGATGATATCTCACCTGATGTTGATCAAAGGACATATCGTTCAATGATAGGCAATCTTCTGTACATCACAGCATCCCGTCCTGATATAATGCAAGTTGTTGGAATGGTAGGTCATTTTCGGTCTGCTCCTAAACAAATTCATTTGTCGGCTGTCAAAAGAATATTCAAATATCTGAATGGAACAATGACATATGGACTGTGGTATCCTAGAAATTAGAATTTCCAGTTAATTGCTTATTCAGATGCTGACTCGGCAAACTGTGTTGATGAGAGAAAAAGCACCAGTGGAGGAGCATTCTTTCTGGGTGACTCATTAGTTGAATGGATTAGCAAAAAGAAGGGATCCATCTCATTATCCACTACAGAGGCAGAATAAATTGTTGTTGCTACTTGCTGCACACAGATCTTATGGATGATACAAACTCTTGTAGATTTGAAGGTAACTTACACTGATCCTATCCCAATTCATTGTGATAACACAAGTGCCATCAATGTCTCCAAAAATCTTGTTCTTCATTCCAAGACTAAGCATATTCCTATAAAGTATCATTTTCTCCGAGAACAATTTACAAACAGAATTGTTCAGTTGAATTATATACCTTCTTCAGAACAGATTGTTGATATCTTTACTAAACCATTAGCAGCAACTCCTTTTGGATATCTTCGTCAAAAGTTGGGAGTTATAATCTCTTATGACTAATATGTGCATGTGGTCAGGGGGAGTGCTTATTGAATATCTGATGTCTTCCTAAGATGCTTATAGATGACAGGGGGAGTATGTTTTGCAACAAGATTAGTGGAAGAATGTGTCTTCTTTGAAATTGATGTCAAAGGGGGAGAAAGGAGTCGAGTTCGAATATGTTTCGGGAACAGAATCGAGTTCGAATACAGAACAGATTCGGGGGAGTTCGAGAGCAGAGTCGAGTCTGCATACAGATCAGAGTCGAGTCTGAATACAGAGCAGAGTCGATTCTGAATACAGAGCAGAGTCGAGTTCGAAAACATATGGGTGCTCATGTTGCCATCAATGCCAAAGGGGGAGATTGTTGGCACATATTGAACAGACAACGAATGGTTTCCATTGATGGCAAGTTTGTATCAGACAGGAATCCCATGGCAACAAGATCATGATTCAATCGTAACCGTTGAATCCAAAATGAATCTGGACCATGTTTTACAGCTCTTGTCGGAGAGAGGATCTGATCCGTCAGATCGGAAGCAGACATCCATCAACCGTCAGATCTGCAGAAGCTGCGACGGAGATAAGCGTGGAAGAAATCGGGCGCCACTGGGAGAAGCTCAACAGGAGGCCTCATCGGAAAATCGAGAATTGGGACTTTGAAATGTCCAATCCACTTAATATCAAGAACCCCGAAATCAGGAAATGCGATTTCGCGATTTAATCGCAGCCGTTGAATCCAGAATGAATCTGAACCGTAGAATCCAGTCCTTGTCAGAGTTTCGGGAATCAACACTTTGCAATGTCAAAATCAATTGATAAACAGAACTTTGAAATCATGAAACGTGATATTGCGATTCAATCGCAACCGTTGAGCCAACATCAAACTCGGACCGTTGATCAAACTCCACTGCAATAGAAATGTCGAAATCGTGAAACGCGATATTGCGATTCAATCGCAACCGTCAAGTCAAGATCGCACCTGGACCGTTGATCTAACTTCGTGTCATAGTTTCGCGAATCGTGACTCTAAAAGGAAAAGAAACAAGTGCAACAAGGATTTCGATTTCGCAATGAGTGAATTCCCGACGTAATAGCAACCGTCAGATCTAAATAGAATCTGGATCGTTGAACCGTTTTCTATACAGAATTTCAGGGATCGGGTTTTGGTATGGACAAGAATTATGAACATCAAGACTTCTGATTTCGCGATATGCGAAATCGCGAAAGTGCCTTCCACATAAAACCTTGGTCATAGCCCTTGGTCACGGGAAGAGAAGGAGTCAAGAATAAAGTTCATTTCGGAGGTTCAGAAATCGCAATGTGAAAGTGTCAAGACTTGGGCAAAGAAATGACGAAATGTCGAAACCCGATTTAAAGGGAAATAATAATAAATATTATCCAACGGTGCGGATAAGGTTTGAAAATGATCGGAGGGTTGTTGTTATTTCTCACACACTAACGCTTCAGTTATGAATCCGTTAAGAGAAACAAACTGATAATGACAAATTGGTTAGTGTTTCAGTTGCTAAGACAAATGTCCTTGTATTGCCTATTGGAAGGGGAAGTGGTATCGTCAAGGCAGGGTGTATAAAAGAAAATGAGATAGACTGAATTGTGTTAGCAGTTTTGGATGGAAAAAGAACGAAACAGTAAGAAAGGAGAAACGAGAAGATGATGAGCATGAAATTTTGATAGATGTATAGAATAAAATGAAATGTAAAGAAGAAACAAGGCAGAAGGACAGGAAGAGCAGAAGAAGAGAAGAATGACAGAAGAATGTGATGCAGAGCAGACCTGTTGAGGAAGAGAAGAATTGCAGAACAATTTGTTGAAGCTTAGATTTACAGATCAGAGTAAAAATGGTAAGAAGTGATTTATCCGCATAATTTGTCTGTGTAATCATTATTTAATATTCAAGGGTGGTTGGGAGGTGCTTGGGAGGACTGTTGTCCTCAGAATTTCAAGTGGGGGCTTGAACACAGGAAGTTGTAGTTTCCATCTGGCTGTAGCCAGAGAAACAAGGGTGGCAGGGTGGTGCTAGGGAGAACATGTGTTCTCTGTTATTCAGGTTGGAGCCTGTGTAACTGGAAGTTGGTGCTTCCATCCAGTTGGTGCTGGAACATTCAGGAAGTTGGTGCTTCCATCCAGTTGGTGCTGGAATACTCAGGGAGTTGGTGCTTCCTTCTAGTAGGTGCTAGAGAAATGAGAGAGTTGGAGCTCTCAAACAAGTTGCAGCCTGTAAAACAGAGGTAGAAGCTTCACATTAAGTTGGTGCTCAATTATAAATGATGTACAGAACTGCAAAAGACTGCCTATCATTTCGAAGAAGAAGAGGTTTTCTCCCTTTATGGGTTTCCTCGTGAAAATCTGTCTCTGTGTGTACTTTATGTGTGACTGATGGTTTTTTACTTTTACTGTACATATGCTGCATGTTGTTGATGATCACTTGAAGGAAGATTAATAATAATTTAAAAGGTATAAAATTGTTTAAGCTCATAAACAACTGATTCACCCCCCCCTCTCAGTTGTTTTAGTATTTCCATCAAGAAGGTCCCCGACGAGGTCAAGGTATAGATATTTGGGTCTCGAGCTATTTTCGCTTGAGTACAACCACTCTCACTAGCCCAAGAGACCTCCCATGGCAGAAGAAAAGAGAGACGACAGAGCAAGGGATCCTTTCAAGACATTGCTCAAGGAATCCCTCGTGCGACAAAGGAACGAGATGATGGACGACTTCTTTCAGATCCTTTGAAGACTATCGATGGTGGTAGCCAAGGCATCTTCAACAAGAAACCATTTCGCAAGTGCGAGACCCTTCAAGGTACAATTCAATTTTGATATCCCTTTATTTGAAGGCCAGATAGATGTATATGCTCTAGAAAAAATGGTTGAATCTGCTAGAAGGTTATTACTCTGTCCAAAAATTTTCTAACAGTGAAAAGATCACCTTCACACTCCTTAAATCCCTTCCCCATGTCAGAGCTCGGTGGCAAGGTTACTGCGAGAGGTACACTGTGGATGAATATACACTATTTGGGAGAGAACCCACTTGGTTGGCCTTTGTAGATGCCCTAAAGGAGGAGTTCTACCCTTTCAAAAACTATGATGACCAATACATGAGATGGACAACTTTGTGTGAAAAAAGAGACAAGACGGTGTCAGAGTACACCAACATATTTCATACCTTGCGCTCAAAGATGGGTATCAAAGACTCTGAGTGGCACCTGGTCTTGAAGTACCACAGTGGTCTACATAGGTACACACAAACAAACATGGATTTCTTAGACATCTCCTCACAGGGACTTGCTTGTCGATATGCACTCAAAATTGAGCAAAAATTCAAGCAGCAGAGTAAGTGGGAGAAGCATGGACAGAGCAAGGAAGGCCAAACTCAAGAGAGTCAGTACCATATGCAGGAAAAGAAGGGTAAAATGAATTATAAGAAAGACTCCGGAAAGTGGTGTGTGTTCCATAACATCCCTTAGAAACACACTTATGATTGTCTCTCAATACAGTCATTGGTGGTCGAGCTCAAAGACAAAGAGTCGAACCTCGACTTGGACCCTGATTCAGAAAATAACAAAAAGGAAACAAATCATTGATGCAGAACCCACTACTACTATCACAACTGCAAGAATCCAACCAGAAGAGGATCTTGAGGAGGGGGAGTGACTCTTCCATTCACAGATGTGGGTGAAGGGGACACCACTACATTTTATTGTTGATAGCGGAAGCCAAAAGAACATCATATCAGCAGAGGTTGTCAAGTAGTTGGATTTGCCAACAACACCAAACCCGCAACCATACAACATTGGATGGCTTCGCCAGGGTCAAGATATTTGTGTCTTCCAGCAATGTCACCTGTCTTATGACATGAAGCCCTCCAAGGATGAGGCATTGTGTGATGTTTCCCCACTGGAATTATGTGATGTTCTATTAGGTCAGAGATATATGTGGAGGCGTCATGTCGTTTATGAGTCTCGACCCTGTAGCATCATTGTTACTCTGGGGGGTCATCTATACCGGATACGAGAGGTAGTTCCGACTATTGTCCCACCAAAACAATGCCACAATGTAATCTCTCATACTACAAAGTTTAGCCTCTTCATAATTGGATCATAAGGTGAAGCGAAGGACACTGCAACCACTACAGCCTCAGCCCAAGACCGTTATGTCTAGCAGAAGCAGATCGAAAATATTGTAGAAGAGTACCAAGATGTTCTTTTTGCACCTACAGGGGTGCCTCCACACTTCCCAGTCAAGTAAGTTTATAACAGAACCCTTCATACTCTTCATGTTGCATCTTCACTGACAGATTCCTCCCAAACTCAAGTAGATCATGAAGTTAGATTGGTTGAATGGATCCAACCCCTCCAACAACAGGTTCATGACAGCCTTCAACAAGCTAAGAAGGACAGCTTCTTCAGCAAGGCAAGCAATGCACCAAGATTCAGATTTAGTAGAAGTCTCCTCGTCTCCCAAGGGAACTTGATGCAATGGGGACCATTGCTTCCTAAGGGGGGAGGAATGATCCAGATGGATCTCGGTGGCCATCCACCTTTTTCACTGAATCTCCATCTTGAGCCTGTGGTTTTGATAAACCATGATATTCACCCTTTTGATGGGGAATGGAATGTAATATCATCTTCATTTGTTAATTACAGACATCATGTAATGATTTTCTAGTGGTTTTATGTACATGCCTACAACATAACATTAATGCACCGGATCCCATTAGAACTTTGTAGTTAAGCGCACTCGGGCTAGATTAGTACTGGGATGGGTGACCACCCAGGAAGTCTTAGTATTTTACATGCCTATGGCATTTTATAAACTTAGTCCAATTTGTCCCACATGCAACATGGGAATTGTTCTCCTCTCACTCTCTCATATATAATTAAGGTGGAGTCCCTTTAAGCATGCAATGGATTGTGATGTAAATATTCTTTTCTTGTGAATGAAGCATAGCCAACATCTCTTTATAAGAATTTTATAAACTTAGTCCAATTTATCCCACATGCATCATGAGAATTGTTCTCCTCTCACTCTCTCATATATAATTAAGGTGAAGGAGGCCCTTTAAGCATGCAATGGAGTTTGATGTAAAGCTTCTTTTCTTGTGAATGAAGCGTAGCCAACATCTCTTTTGTTTTAGATATAAGCTACCCCATCTTTCCAATTTGTGTTCTACAATGTTTTTCTATATTATTCAGTAATAGAAGTTGGGTTTCACTGTATTTTTGTGTTCTCTTATATATTTTTGTGTATTTCATTGTATTCATTCTATTAATCAGTTTGTTCCACTCCTAATTCTGGATCAATAAACCTCCCACAAAATACATGGAAATGCTTTCCAAAGGTCGAGTGGGTACAATTAAGGGATGGTATAGACCTTGCTTCCTATTACTGGGCTTGTTGGTACAACAATGTATACATCCTCTAATATATCATGTTACATCTTCTTGCATTATGGGCCAATACACACACCTTTGTAAGTTAGAAATTGTCTTCCCAACACCAAAATGTGTTGCAACCTCATAGATGTGAGCCTCTCTAGTAAGCTACAATCATTCACCTTTAGGGACACAGAGCTTGTCGATCTTTTAGAGTAAACAATTCTGGAAAGATAATCATATTTTCCATCACATTCTTCTATATCAATTTGTCCCTGTAGTCGTTGATACACCTCCTTGAAGTCCTCATCTTGTATGCATGCCTCTTTGTATGCATTATGGGTAAAAAACTCCACGTGCACTACACTTCCCAAAGTTGTAATATTGGATGTGGGTGGTCGTCAAAGAATGTCCACCAACTTGTTTGTGCTACCCTTATTATAATTTATGACCATCCACTTGTAATGCCTAGTTTGTTGTAGCTTACTCTGGGCCTACAAATACTGTAGTCGATGGTGATCTGTGTGAATGATGGTCTCCTTTCCAATCAAATAATGCTTCAAATTTTCATCATCTTGTACCAAGGCATATAATTCCTTTTCATAGGTAGGTTATTTGAGAACTTCCCCATGAAACACTTCAAAATGATAGCATACATGCATTTCTCTCAGCATTAGTACTACTTGCATGGAATACCTACATCTGTCTCCACTTCGAAGGAATTCTACAAGTTTGGTAGTGCAAGCACTGGTGATTGACTAATATTTATTTTTAGCTCATAAAAGTCCTTCTACTGATTATTCCCCACCAAAAACTCTTTCCACTGTCTATTATGGCATGGAGTGGTACAACTACCTTTGAAAATGAAGTTATGAAATTCCGCAAGTATTGTGTTTCCCCAAAAAAACTCCTAACTTCAGTGGAATTTGTACGAATTGGTCATTTCATGATGGAATCCATATTTAAGAAATCTATATTAAGATACCCTCCACTGATCACATACCCCAAATACACCAAAAATTGTTGATCAAACTCAAATTTCTTGAGATTGGCCAATAGATGGTGATTTTTCAAAGTCTCTAACACCTACATAAGATGTGAGATGTGATCCTCCTAGGTAGATATATGTAACACCCTGTTTCCCCCAGATTGTAAATATAACTGAACTGGCCAAGGACTATGGAAAAAATCATAAGTATGAATATGTGTTGTAAGTGGACCTGCAGGAAGAGGTCAATGAATGTAAATGATAGTTTCAATTTATTGCAGAACTGCTGAGAGGGGATGTGCGGAAATGAGACCACGATGGTGGTGGAGGGCACCTTGAAAAAGGGGCGTTAACTTCCACCCAGAAAAAAATACCGTATTTTGTGGACTCCACTGGCCCGGAGAACCAAAAGCGGCTCGCTAGCCCTAAAATTAATGCCTTGCAGGCCGGTAGGTTGATGGCTTGATGAGGGATGGGGAGGTGAACCGCCTATCCGTAGAGCCATCATGAATGACCAGCGCAAAGGTAATCATGCCACACGCAACCTCGCGAGAGGATAAGGCGTATGGCTGAAATGATTGAAGGGGGAGACGCGAGGAAAAAACTCTGGCAATTCTACTCAGAGTGAGTGATCGCAGGGAGGAAGGATTGCAACCTTCGCTCCTGGGCATTGGCAGACGGAGAGACGCAGGTCTCAGGACATCGTGGTCTCAGCTCAGGGGTGGCTAGTGGTAAATCTAGTAGGAGTCGCTACGCCTACGGTTGGGTGGAAACGAGCACCCCTCTCATCAGTTGCTTCCATTGCTGAAGTTACTTCCGATAAGTGTTTTGCTCGTATTACATCTTGAATTAATATGTTGTCACATATGTGCATAGAATTTGTGAAATTGTAAATGTTTCCTATGTAAGAATGCCTCTGTAGTAATTAATGATATGGAGTAGATGTTAGCTCATAGAATTTGTGAAATTGTAAACGATTTCAGCATGAGAATGACCGGGTAGTGATTGATATGAATGAGTTGATGTATGCTTAACACCGAGGAAACCGTGCTCGACTTACGTTGATAAATGAATCAAATCACGCCCAGCCGTTCTTGGGAAGTTTTCTTCCTTTATCCACTTTCGGAAATGCCCCGGTAAGGATATCTTCATAGAGATTCCATCCTTGGAAAGGTTCACCAATAACCCAAAAAAAGGACTCAAACGCACATGCCTTATTAACCCTGTACGAGGAGGAACGATCCTATTAAGGTTCCAAGATAGTAGTGTTGTGAGATGAAATAAGTCGACGGATAAGATCTCGTCGGAGGACTCATAGTCATTCACGACCATTAGATTGACGGAAGTAACGAAGGCGTTACATACCTTGATCCTTTGTCCTCTATCATCGTGAGCAACGAGAAATTGGGTTCGTAAACTCCAAGACTCAAAAGAAAGAATCTAGACCGTTAGATCTCGGTCCAATTAACCGTCAGTTGTTGGATCTAGAGAAGCTGCGCAGGGGTTAAGCGCAGGGGTAGGCAGGCGAGGAAATGATCTGAACCGTCGGATCTTAGATCATAGTCCCGACAACCGTCAAATCTCGAGAAGATGCGCCGGAGTTAAACTCTAGTGTGCAGAGGAAGATCCTAACCGTTGAGCTCGACCGGACACGTGTCAGCGTTCTGGGAAGTCGTCGAGATTTCACCCATCGAAGAATTTAGGAGTGTAGAACCGTGGCAATAGGAAGTCGTGATCCACGATTTACCGATAAGATCCGAGCCGTCCAAACCGCAGGGACACGTGGCAAAGGATCCCGGAGAGTCGGAGTTCGACATATCGGGGTTTTCGAATACATAGAACTCTTGCCACTCGGAATCGCGATCCGCGATTTACCGACAAGATCTGAGTCGTCCATCTGAGGGATAGGTGACGGAGATCAAGCGCCATCAGTGTTTGGCGCATCAGGAAATCGGCGCTTCTAGGGACAAGAGAACGGGGAAATCCCAGGTGAAAACCCGACATAACCCGAGCCGTCGTTCAGAGGGACAGGTGTCACAAATCCAGAGAGAGTCGGGATATTGGCCATCGGCATATCGGAGGTCCCGAAGTCGAGGGAATCGGGACGCTATAAGTCGCGAACCGCGAGAGCTCATCTTGATCGCCCATCCATTTAGGACGCGTGTCAGAGAGATGGAGCCATCGGGATATCGGCATTCGGGAAATAAGGATTTCTGAGGGAAAAATAACCGAGACATCGAAAGTCTCGAAATCCCGGAGGAATCGAGACTGTCCGCCCGAGGATACACGTGGCAGAGATCGGAGCCATCGAGGAAGGCCCGACAAGGAATCCATCTATCGGCGTTTGGGTCATCGGGAAATCGTGGATCCCAGTGACAAGAGGTTTGGTGCATTTCGACACGCGAAACCCCGAACTCCGATAAGAGATAAGACCATGGTCACAGGTTAATAGTCATATGGTTCGAGGCCCATAGTCAGGAGGGCTAACGCTAAAAGGGTGCGTCGGGAATCGAGGAATCGCGGATCCAAGGTGCATATGCACTTCAATATGGGAAACCCCGTAGCCCCGACGGGAATAAGGTAGCGGTCACGGAGTTGGTCGTGTGGACCTGGGGGCTAAGCCAGTGGGGATAGCGTGACCAGAAAGGCACGTCGTGAATCGAGAAATTGCGAGTCCCGGGGAGATGTGTTTTGTGTCATCACAAATGCCGAAATCCCGATGGGAGGCTATACGGCGGTGGTCTTATGGTAAGTGGTCACATGGACTATTATATAGCCTAGAGGGCTAATGCGTTAGGGGCAGATCGACGATCGGTGATTGTAGTTGTCAAGACATCATGGGTGTCAAAACTGCGATAGAAGGAGCCCCGAATCCCGATATTGAATCAGGGATTGGCATTTCGCTAAGACAGGTTTGTGGGAACTTCTAAATTATGGAAGATTAACCCAAAAATTTTAAATTACGATAGTGGGTCTGTTACAAAGTGGTATCAGAGCATGGTTACAACACTCGTCCTGATTGGGCTCATGCACCAGTCGCACCAGTCGCGCATAAACCTCGTACTAAACACGCCTATGAGGAGTAACCCCTGACTTAACTATCTTATCCAGGATTAAAAACTTGGAATATGAACACCCGACTGTGTATGCATGTGAAAGAATTATGGAATTATGCACAAATTATGAAATATATTTAATTCTTGACTAATATCCAGCGTTTGTCTTCACATTTAAGCGGACGATCAACCGCGGGAATCTACAAACGCAGAATATGGTGACTCACCAAGAGGTGGGAGAAGGCTCCCACAATAGAGTCGAGGAGTCCGATGAAAGAAGAGCAATAAGAACCCCTCCAGACTTAGCTGAGACGGTGAGGAGTCTCAAGGTCAAATTGCAAAGCTGCAAGGCCGATAATGAAAGGATGATGAAAGAACAAGAAAAGCAAACCGAAATTAATGCAGTTCTACTGCAGATCTTATCCGACCTACAATGACAAATGCAGCATGAACCTGAGATGCCGGATCGTGGTCGTGTTAGTGGCCACACTGAAAGAAGCACATCCAGAAAGGTCCACCCTAGAGGTAAAGGACCAATGCCAGACGATTCCACTGAAAAGGAAGCTAGCGATTCATAGGGCTCTTCCATCAGCAGAACCAGTTCCTATTCTTGCAGAAAACAAAAGAAGCAAAAGACTTCCAAGAGTCACAAATTCGAGGAATTTAGAAAGGCCAAACCTCCCTCCTTCGACGGTGAGATAAAGAAGGGAGAGGAAGCTGAGGCGTGGCTACTTGGGCTGAAGAAATATTTCAGA
>ML791992.1:317818-345942 GCA_009831015.1 Picea engelmannii | reverse complement strand
AATCCCAAAACAAGAAATCACGAGGAAAGGTTGGAAATTACACCTCTGTGATAATGACTTCCCCCATTGGAAAAGACAACAATTCTCTTCTATCCTTTTCTTTGACGGAGCTGCAGCAGGTAATCCAGGGGTGACATGTGCGGGGGGAGTCATCTTCGACTCTAATGGACAAAAGATATCAGATTACTTTTCGGGACTTGTGAAGATCACTAATAATAGAGAGGAAAGTCATCTTGTCTACATGGGACTCCAAATTGCTCAATCGAGAAACATCCTTACCCTCACTGTTCTTGGAGACTCTGAAATAGTAATAAGGGATCTCCTTGGACTTTCAACCTCTACCATCCAAATCTCCAGTGTCCTTCACTCTCGAACTAAAACCCTGAAACGACAATCCACCAAGATCCATTTCTTCCATATCCTTCGCTCTCAGAATCAGGAAGTTGATCGCTTAGCTAAATCAGTAAAGACTCTGGAACAAGGTCAACTCTTCATCAACCAAGTCATTTCTCATGCTTGGATTCCCTAATTCCCATCGTCTTAGACGATTCCCCTTCTCAAATTTGGACCTATCCTCTCCAAACTCTAACTCAAATCTATCCCCCTCCCCTCTTCCTGACCCTCCCGACAACCCCTTCCCTACTCCCCCCCTTTCCCCCTCAGTCCCTCCCCCCCTCCCAGCCCCCCTCCTCGTTAACCACCTCCATCCCCTTNCCCCCCCTTTGTCACATGGCCTCTTCCTCACAACCATGTGCCCCCCTCTTCTTCCTTGTGCCACCTCCTCCATTTCCCATCCCTCTTCATAACTCCTCAGGAGTTCTTTCATACTCTATGACACCCCTCCCAACAACCATTGAGTCACTTCCCCTGCTCTTCTCTGTGCGAGATCTTGTCGGTTCGTTGGTAGTTCAAACCCCATGTTTCAAGTGTGTGCAGACGCTCTCCCTCCCGCACTTATGGTTAACACTACACTCCCATTCAGGTATCATTTTGCATTTCTACAGCGAAGTCCAGGACAGTTCGCTTATGTGCCCTCTCACCATCATGTGGCGGAGATCGAGAGCCCCCTACACTTGCCCATCCTGCGTCTCAGAGGAATTAAGGGAGAAATTCCACACTCTGTGTATGGATGTCAGGCACGCAGAAGAACGAAAAGACTCTCGTCTCAGGGATTTTCAAAGGGAAATCCAGGGGCTGCGAGATAAAGTAGCCAATTTGCAGGGTCAATTACATCAGCAAGAACTCATGCATAATCAAGAGCTCGCAATCGCTCTCTGTGGGATCAACAGGAATAATAGGAAAATTGGAGAAATGGCACAACAAATGGTAAACCCCTTAAACCGTTCACAACATCCAGCGAACTCCAATGATTCAGTTGGTTCAAGGCTTCCGTCAACCTTCCATTCGGCAGCAAGCGACGAGCACCCTCTGGAACCTCCTGCTTCCAATGGCTCCATCCTGGCTGAACCGAGGAGAAGGAATTCAACAACCAGATGCTAATCCAGTAGCATATCCAACAAATTTTCAGGAGGACTTGGCAGTTTTTCATAACTTTTAAACATGTTTTTTGATGAATCGTAAATTTTTGCTAATTTTTTTTACATATGTAGCCATTTTTACATGGTAAATTAGTAGCTCCTACTGGATTGGTTTCACCAGCATAATTAGAATGCAACAATCAGATAGTTTTCTAGGAGAAGAATAGAGAATCTATTACTCTGCTTTATGTAGACTGCAAAAGCACAAATCTCTTTTTTAAATATAAAATTCCAACCATTTCTGTTAAAAAAAAAAGCATTTTATTTTATAATTATGAAGGTGGGGAAACAATAAAAGTGTTGGGAGAGGACACTCTCTCTCTGATCACTAACCCATTATATTCTTGCTCTCATGTGGTGTGACTAAAACTAGGATTTTGTTATCATGCCACTTTGATTACCCAAGTTCAATATTTAACCATTTATAAATTCATTCTCCATCATCCTAAATAGTTTCTTTGATCAACAATACAACCATTAATTCATAATGATTCAATAGGAATTTTCATTCCCCTTAAAAAAAAAAAACAAATTTCCTTCTGATCGTAGATTCCTTTCATTATACCCTTGATCATTGAGATGTTCTCACCTTATGGCTTAAATTACATGATCAACCCTAACACTAAGGGAAAAAATATAAATTTCAAGATTTTTCAGCTTAAGCAAGGTGAATATGATGAAGCCACTTGTATGGATCATCTCCAACCCTTTCCAAGAAAATATATATCTCCTACTACCACCTTTCTCCCATATACATAGAAGGTGAACGGGGAAGAGAAGGGACTCCAACCTTGTAGTATAATTATGTTGTCAAATCTCAAGGAGAGTAACTTGAACTTTGGGCAATGAGGTCATATTCACTACAAGTCAAATATATTATGTATAATTCTATCATTATTAATATTTAAGATCTTTCTTCTCCCCCGATACACTATGTATATAATTAGTATGGTGAATTACATGTTTATAATTGATTAATGTTAAATCAATGTATGTAAATTCAGTTATAAGTTCAATTTCATGGTATGCAAGCAATTCGGTCTTATGATTTTGGAGAAAGAGTTTTATGCATTTTCAATTGAGTAAAGTTTTGTGTGTTTTGATGAGTATAAGTACAATGAATTTATGAGTATTAGAATAAGTTTTGTACTATACCAATTAAAAGGATTCAAAAGAGGATTGTTAATCTCCATGCTTATTCCTTTTTTATCTTTTGTTTCATTTTCATATAAATTTAAAATTTAAGTTAAATTAAATTTAATTGGAAAATCTCAATGTTTAAAGGTTTTTTCTATTAGAAATTAGCCAAACAAATATCTAAGGAGGTTTCCACATTTTTGTATGTTAAAATTCCCATGACATAATTGACAACTCCATAGGGGAAATTCTTAATAACTTTTCCTATATTGTGACTAGTCTCCTTAATTTCTTTTAATTTAAATCTTTTTAGGTAGGTTGGATTAAGGTAGATTATGGAATTTTTAGTTTCAATGAGTTGTCGTATTGATAATATTTTTTTTAAAGTGTCTAAGGAAAATGATTGTGACCTTTTCCTTGTCAACCATAATATGATTGCAACCTTAGTCTGTTCAACTTGTAATCCAATTGCACCTTAGGGTCAAGCCTCCAATAATTTGATCACGAGTGTGAGTCCTTTACTCGTGACCACACTTGTAGATTTAAAATTCTCATCTCCCTAGAGATTTCTACTACATTACACTACTTTCTATATGCAAGTTAGTTGGTCTTCGTCTATTTGGAATTTAAAATTTTCATGAAAAACACACACATATGTGGGAAATTGTTTTTTTATTATTGGTTTTCTTTTTATAATGTGAAAATGCTTAGTTGATGTTGAATATATGATATAGATACAATAATGTTTGATTTTTGAAATAAGAAAAGGGAATGTTGTGATTGCTTTCGCATAGGATTGTCGATAAAAATGTTGTAAGGAAAATTGCAAAATAGAAAATGAATATGTATAATATTTTTTTATTCAAATTTTCTTTTTTTTGGAATATAGTAAAGAAATATTAATATAGTTCCTTGGGGTGTAGATTAATTGGTGATAAAGTGCATTGTTAAGGCACTTCTTGTGACATTGTTGGTCCAAATCTTAATTAGCCATGTATGTTGCATGTGGGGGTAACATGGATACACATGAAGGTTATAGTGGTAGCGGTCGGAATCGACCTCGTCTCATGAATATGAGATTACCCTGGTTTTTTATTCCTCCCAATAAAAATACATATATACATTAATAAAAACTTTGAAATTTATTTAACCATAACTCTTATCATGGTTATTTTGTAAAAAAAAAATTAATAAATTTCACGAATATGTACCCATTATTTATTATATATATTATTTTTCATAATACATTCTTATGTACATTCTCCTCAATAAAAACTATATTGTAATGTTTATTGCTTATAACTATCTTAATGTGTTGTTTTATTTAATTTTCTTTATAATTTACTATAATATTAATTCCTGAAAAAAAAAACTTTAAATTAAACATTATTATTGAATAATTTTTTGTTTATGATTTTTTTATCATAAATATGAATCTATTCTTCATATAATATAATATGTAATTATAAGAAATAAACTTCTTTAAGATTTCAAGCAAGAAAAACAACTAAAAAAATTCATATAAATGGAGATGCTTCAATTATATTATCATATAAAAAGGAAAAACCTACTTAAAGAGTGTTCCATATTTTTGTCGAGGGAAAGGTAATACATTCTCTTTGATACTATATTCTTATTTCCATTCTTCTCATTAAGAGTTATGAAAGTGTACTATGTGCATGTTTTTGATAATATGTTCCAAGAAATATAACTATTTTTCCTTTCTAAATATATGCTTCTAAATCAGGGCATTCATCTCTTGAAAAGAGGGAAGTATAAATTTTCATTTTTTTTGTTTCAATGTTATTGTTGTTATTTCATTTCCATTGAGCAAATGAGGTATCCATAATAATGATGAGGACAAGAAAAGTGAAAGGCAACGTAGAAAAGGGTTGGTCAACTCTTATATCGATGAGAGAAAATATGGTTATTAAGATCGTGAAAGTGTTCATACCAATAATATAGTTATCAATTTGATGTAAATTTTTTAAGTTTTGTTTTTTAGAGGTTGTATTTTGTGATTGATTTTAACCCCACTCCAAAAAGTGGTGATACCAGTAACACCACTTTTTTTTCAAGGTAGTCTTTTTGAATTTTTTAATCTTCTTTTTTCCTTAGAAAAAAATTGTATATTCATTCAATATGAAAGAGATATATTCTACATATGCTTTCGACATTCCATACCCCCTCTAGATGGATCTTCATAATAAATAAACCATCTTCAATATTTATCCACTATCTATATGTGGATTTAAAACTCTTACATCATTTAAAAGCTATCTATTATCAGTTATGATGATAAAAAATAAATAAATTACAAACTAGAATAACCATAATAACCTTATCAAGCTTAAAAACGAATTTGATTGAAATTTCATTAAATATATCTCATAGTCCCATAACGAACCATCAACCAAATTTGTTTAAAACATCATAAAATCCATACAAAGTGTTGTAGCATGACACAATTAAAAAAAAAAAGTATTATCATTCATAGAATGATAAAGAGAGCTCTTGGATGTGCCCATCCTTGCATTCCAATACTATCCAAGCTCCATAAACCTTTTGCAAGCCTTCTTTGAAAAGGGAATCAGCATATGAATGAGAGAACAATATAGAATTAAAAGTAAATTGGATGATCTCAATATCTTCAAAGATGATATTTAAAAATAAATTTTGCATTTTGAACTACCCTTCATCCAATTAATAACCACCACAGAGTCACAAAAAATATGTGCATTAAGGACCTCTTTAAATGCATTTAATTTCAATAAAAGTTTCAGGCAATAACTCCACATAGTTATTTTGTTGTCTTCTTATCCCTACCTTGAATTTAACGATATTACCTTCCTTCTAGAATAATAATCCCCCAACTCCACATGATGATGGGTTACCTTAGTAGGCCCCATTGAAAAAACCTTGAGCCTAAGATTTGTCTATAAGAATTTGAGATATCTACATTTGAGACGCGAACTTAGTAGAGAAGAATTTGAGATATCTACATTTGAGATGCGAACTTAGCAGAGAACTTGAAGTTGTAAAAGATAATCATGCCCATCTTCAAAAATATTGTCATTCCTAGCCGATCATATCCCCTGGGATACTGTGTGACAGTATCCCCTGGGATACTGTGTGACAGTATCCCCTGGGATACTGTGTGACAGGGAAAGCCTTAAAATATTTTAACTCTACTCAAGATTGCCACGATTTTAGAAATTCAACTATTGAGTCTCCATGTGACCCTTCATTTTTAATATTATTAGTTACAAAGTATCAAAAAAAAAATGTTGCTTTTTTCATTTTTTTTAAATTAATAGTGCTAAGTATAACTGAGTTTTTTAAATACTTAAAATTTAAATTTTGTTAATTTTAATTTCTTTTTAAAATAATGGCTAACTTTGTGTTAAAATAGGGCTATGGCCAGACTAGATAGCACGGTAATAAAAAATAATAAGAGTATGGTTGCAACATGCTTGTCAAAATTCCCAAAAAAGTATAATTGACCTAAAAAATCTACATTATCCAGCCTCCCCAAACCCTAGTCATATATACTTGGAAATTATATTACCTAACATGTTGGTTTAACAAAAACAATACTCAATGAAACAGGGAAAACATACAATTTTACATAAAATTTGGCCCACGAGGGGCTTCTTCTTAGTGGCCAACTTGAATCGCCAATTCATGCTTAGCTAGTCGCATGTCCACATCGCATGAGTACATTGCGTTGTATTATGCAATATATTATATGATGACTTGACAAAGCAGTGTGGCTTAAAAACCTCCTCCTTTACCTAAGTTGGATTAGGATAAGGAGAAGTCTTAGCAAAAATATTGGGTGAATGGGTAATTTTCTACATGAGCTTTGTTGGAGTTCTATGATGTTATATAAGTTGAAAAAATAATGAGCACAATAAATCCAATCTCAATTCCAACTCCTCATATTTCCCCTTATGACTATACATAAAATCAACTATCTCCTACTCATTTTCTCTAAACATTGACATTTGAAGGGTAGACTTAATTTTAAACTAATCACGGACTTGAGTTTGAACCATGGCCTTATATTCCCATTCCTCTTACCATTCTCTCCACTTCTTAGATGAATTTTCGAATTCACGTTGTGCCTCTTAAAATTGGTGTTCACACCTCCTTATCCCTCTCCTAACATCATCTAATAGACATAAAACACAACGTCTAGACCAACAATGACAACTAGCCATAGGAACCCCAAATTCATAGTAGAGCTGAGTTAATCATGCTATAATATTCAAGCCAAAAACTCCCATGGAAGCCAAAGCTATACATCACCCAAATCTTCCAATATGTCTCTAAAGAAGCAACTAGAAATGCAAGCCATGCATCTAAAAGCATGACAATAAAACTATATATAATAACCCTTGTTAACATTGAACTAATAATAAATCATATGACCAACAAGAGAGAATAACGATATGCTTCTTATTGCAAATGCTTGGGTTAATACTTGTAATTATAATGCATAATCATGGATGATTTAACATAATATCATATGAGGGGGGTGATGGTTGAGTCCCCCCCCTTTATATGTAAAACTCCTTCTCCTATATACCCCCAACACATTTATTTTAATGATTTGTGAACTCCTTTTGAACGTGTAATTTGTCAATACACGATAGTGTTAAAGTCTACTATTTGTTTCCAATTACTTGATAGATAATATATGTGATATTATCAAAGTCATGGATCTTTATGGATCTAAAGTGAAATATTCTAAAGAGATCTATTTCTAGATGATATTTTTTGGATTGTGACTAGAGCACCTAAATATTTTCTTTTTGTTTATCCCAAATAAAAATATGTTTGTTTTCTTCAAGTGTGTGTGTGTGTGTCATCAACATCAAAAAATAAATTTACATTCTCTTGGTCATACAATCAATTACATTTTCTAGATGCAAACATGTTATTCACTAAAACAATACATGCATAATATAATTCCATTTTATATTTATTCATTTTTTCCAAGTAACATATTCTGGGGAAAATCCCTAAGTACTTCCCCTCATTTTGAGGTTCGTACCAAGGGTAAACCCTAGGTTCTTTAGGGTACAAGGACATGTTAGCAATAGGCCTCAAAGCCATTACAACAATATTTGCATTAAGAGTTCGGCATGTCACTTGCAAGAATTGAACTTGAGCATGGAGGATAACACTCCTCCCAACCACTTGGGATAGACCCAATTGAAACTTCATATTTATTCATATAGAAGCCTAATAGGATATACAATCTCATGAAGAACTATTGCTAAAATTACATTGCATAATATCTAATCTTGATTATTGTTCATGATACCATCTTTCTATGATCTTTTGGAGGGTTAATACTTCTCGTAAGATATCTATATATTTATATGAGATCCTTGATATTTTAAGGATACAAATCTAAAT
Source organism: Picea engelmannii (assembly GCA_009831015.1). Taxonomy (NCBI): domain Eukaryota; kingdom Viridiplantae; phylum Streptophyta; class Pinopsida; order Pinales; family Pinaceae; genus Picea; species Picea engelmannii. The sequence continues at coordinate 337,840 of ML791992.1, read as the reverse complement.
GAAATAAGAAATATAACAATATGTCATATAGATGGCATGGATACAGTTGTCCATCTATCACTTCCTAGATTCAAAATCAATTTACAAGATATCCCTATAACTAATTTCACTAGCTCGTGATCTGAAGTATATTCAATCAAGTCATTGGATTGATATTACAATTTATGCATATCGTCGAAGTACACATCCTAACTTATTGTTTCCTTCCACAAGAGAAAACTCATGCAAAACAAGAATGCAACGTTAATTTTTTTACTACTAGAGAAATCATGTGATTAAAGAATAATTTTCATCAAAATTTGAATGAAAGGTTACATTACTAAGATGATCTTCATAAACTTTCTCATATTAATAATCTACCAACTATGATGACATTTTAGTATGATTTCATAATCAATGTACTTTTAAATTATTTGTAGCAATACTATTTTGACATGCAAACCATATAAATTGAGAATAATGAAATATCTTCCCTAATGGATTTCATTATGTATATGCACTCATAACTACAATCATATCACTATTGTAGTTTATATTAGTGATGATAATGTTAATTCATTTCCTAGATTATAAACTATGATGAGTGTTCTTCAAATTATTGCCATGCAACTACTAGAACACATATAACTAAGGGATTCCTTTTATTCATTTTGACCTAAGATACGTGCATTAAAAACACATTATTAACACTAAATAAAACTCTTAATTTTTCGATGACTCATATATAGTAGTGAGGAAAATTAAAAACACAATTCACTGCAATTCACCTCACTTAAAAAACTATCAGTGTGAGGTTTTGAATATGACAGATAGATTTGAATCCTTTAACATCACTTCTCTTCCTCGAACTAAAAATGCAATTGTAGACTCTCTAGCAACTGCAACTTCTCAATTGTCTTGATTGGAAGATGCCAAAGCAACTAGATTTTTTGTTGAACTCCTATATATTCCTTCATTACCTGATAATATTACTAATTGAAGAGCCTTTGAGGATGATAAACAGATGATTCAATTTCTTTCCAATGAGGGACCTTTTTAGGGTGTTATAATTCTTGGACCTATTCCCATAATATATCTCTTCAATTTTCTTCTTCTTCATATGAGTGATCATGTGAATAGGGACATGTTATATTCAAATTCTATCTCATCAGAAAAATAAATAACTAGAGGAAAAGAAGAAAATGATGAAGTAGGAAAATTAAATTTAAAAGAAGCTACAGAAGCCAAAAGGAAACGAGATATGGATGAAAAGGATAAACAAGAAGTTCAAGCTAATAGATTGAAGAAGGAATTTGAAGCAACAAAATCAAAAGAAGAAGATAAGGCAAGAGAAGTTGTTGCTAAGAAGAAAGTTGAAGATGATGAAGCTGATAGAAACAAGGCAGAGGAAGATAAAAATAATCAAGATAAAGTTGATAGAAAAATAATAATAATAATAAGAGTTAGATGAAAAATCCAAAGAAATAGTAGGAGCACATTCAAAAGATGATGAAGATGCGAGAAAACTGGAACATGAAAAATAATAAAATGAGAGTCAGACTGAGGAGATCCAAACTATTAATTAGGTTGAATACCCTAAGGGAACTAATCAAGATAAACAAGTCCAATATATCCCCAATTAGAGTACAAAAATCAACAAGAATCATAAAGGAAAAGATAAAATTGACGAAGAATTGGTCACACAAAGAAAATTGGAGGTCCTAGATACTAAGAAGACCAATTGGTGGCTTTAGCTTTAGCTAACCTAGAATTAGCTAATGAAACTATATATAGAGCTATGGATGAAGAAAAAAACATAAAATGGTATAGAGACAAGATTGATTTTCTCGATAATCAAGTAAATTACTATAAAGAAACACATGTGATGGTCATAGATTTTATTGAGTATGCTCTTGAAGTTCAAGATGAGTTTGGAGAGGTAAATATAATGTTCTACGGGAACGCTCAACAACTTCAAGATTTAAGTGTGATTTTTTTTCAATTACACAATGAGACTCAACATTGGAAAATATCATAGAAAGGGTCCAACTACTTTTTGATATAGTGAAAAATTTATAGAATTTTTTTGGGAAAAATCCTTTAGATATTCCAACCGTAAGTCCACGGAAAATTATGGATATTTAACATGGTTTAGATTATTGGAAGGGGGTAACTAAAGGTGCTTAGGGATACATAGAGAAGGAATGGGTCGAATGTTTAAAGTTGAAGACTCAAATTGATGAGCTGACTAATGTACACAGATTTCCATCATTTTGATCTCCTATCAACTTCTACTTACCATCTCAAGTTATATAGGTGTTGATGTTTATATCTATTAAATTCCAAACATCAACCTCGTGAGGATATGAATATCCCCCTGCGTTTTTATAGAGGTGGTACTCCTCTGCATTTTCTTAAAGATAAATCTTGAATATCTAGTAATTGTAATATGATAATGGGAGAATACTAAATAGAAAACCCCAAGCTTTATCACTCAATAAAAATGTAAAAATATTGTTGATTGGAAATAATATACATTCACAAAAGAATTATTCAAAAGAGGACCAAGAATATTCACTCATAAAAGTATAATATTTAAATAAATTATTGTACATAAATAAATAACAGTTACAGAAAAACAAAATAACTCTCACATCCATCACAATATTCATAATTTCTTATCACATTCAAGGAAATAAAGATATAGGCCCACAAATGAGAGAACTTTAAAATAGTTTTTCATTCAAAACATGATAGAACATGATTGGAAAACTTTAAATATATTATGCTCAAAACTCAAAGTTCAAAATTACCATTAAAGTTTATCCCCAAAATCATTTATCAAAGTTTAGACCTTGCCATATCAAAGTTTATAAAGTTGATCAAAGTTTAGACCTTGCCATTTCTTGATATGGTTTTCTTAATTGAATGACTTGTATAGTTAATAATTCCTCTAAAATTGTCGTCGGTTCATCCATGTATTGCGACAATAGGTCCCAACCACCATTTCTTGTCTTCAATAACTCCTTAGCTTCATCGAATCTGAACGTCATTGTCAGCTCTGGTAACTTGAAAATATTCTTGAAAGTTGATGGTACTAGATAAATTGGGGATTGTACCTGCAACTAAATGATTCTCCAATTCTTCTCGTATTTGTCTATACACCATGAAACTAGCTCTGTAGCATCAAAAACTTCCAGAACACACCCTACCTTGGTGATTCATGATGTCCTAATACATTAGTATTTCTTTCTGGAAGCACTAGTGTAGAATAGTATCTATATGCTTTGGACCAGTGATATTTTGGATCTTCTCACGTGAATGTATTCAGAGTATCTCCACAAAATCCCTCTTTCCTTCTACCCTTTTTTCTTAAAGAGTTGGTGAATTATGTACAGTATTTTTGAACGTTATAACCAAAACAATTCTTTTTACATAATAAACCTTGAATATCTTTTTTCGAAAGAATGATTAATGCAAATTAAAATTGAATTTATTGAGAATGATCTCAAGAAATTTTCAATTAATAATGTGCCTTTGATAGTAACCACTTGTTACATTCTGAAAGATTTTCATTTAATGTTACTCATGGAATGTGAAAAGAAGAATGAGTATTCACTGTGGAGTGGCGGAGATATGGATATGGAAGAAAAGAAAGAGGAGTAAGTCCAATCCTGTGGCCCCACGGTAAAATATCAAAATATGACTTAGTGTTGCAAAGAAAACAGACAATCGTTTGGACATGAGGAGAATGAGTAACTCAACCTATGGTGAAAAATAGAAAAATATTCGAAGTGTGGTACAAAATGAGGGTGGAGGAATATTGAAGTACATTTTGATAACGACGGAAGGGAGATAAATCCACGAAATATTTCAAAAATACAAGTATTGGTGCATTTTGGTTATGGCAGAACACAATGGTGCACTTTGGGGAAGGAAGAAGTTATAACGAGACTCATGGACCCGCCATAAAATGGAAAAATTTATAAGTGTAGGAATGAGATATACAAGAGAGATATTTACAAGTGACCAAGCATATTTTAGGATCAACAATAGGCCTTAGAAAAGTATCTACAACAGTATAAAGTGGAAATTAGAAACATATCACATGTAATCAAGGCTCATTTGAATATGTATATGACTAATGTAGCAGAAAATGTGTCTCTATTAAGACAAATATTTCCTAATTTGGATAATTACATTTCCTAAGACTGTATGAATGTATTTGAAGCTTGGAAGAAATATGAGGAAAATCAAAAGAAAGAATTTGTCCCTAGTCCATTGAATCCCCTTGGAGTTATTTAAATTATACAAAATTGAATCAATTAGAGGAATAACTAATTTTTTTATTGTATAAACTAAAGTTTGATTCACCATGGATGGGGCGTTTTGATCCCTAACTTTTTCTATAGAACTATTTTTTCTTAAGTAATATTGAGAAATTGTCGGCGTAAATGTTTTTGGAAGGAGTTTCATTCTTGTTCTATGCAAATGAAATACTACTCTTAAATCATGTAGTGTTAGAAGTGTTGTAAGAATTTATATGGATTTTTCATAGACTATTCTTGAATATTGAGTTGAGGTTCTTGTTATCTTCTCTCCAAAGAGTTTTGTTTTCATGAATATTTTGGAATGGTCATGCAAAAAAGATGTGATACTAGGAGCTAGAAATTCATAAAGAATTTAAAATGGAGACATCTTAGTAGCTATGTGATAGGTGGTGTCACTACAAGGAGAACACCTTGTAGAGGAGGTTTTTAGTGTCACAAAATTGGGCAAAATTTTCTGGAAAACCTCCACTATTCGTAACAGAGGTTTTAACAGATGTTCCCTATAACTAAAAAAAATTGGTCCGAAGGAGGTTTAAGCGAAGGTTGTTTTTTTTTTTAGGTGCTTGTATTGGTAACATGCACTGGTGTGTTTTTATGTAACATGCACCGGTGCATACATAAACCTGAAAAAGAACCAGTGCTAGTATAATTATTATGCATTGATTCTGTCTTTTTTATTATATGTCGCACCAATGATTGTATAATTATTACACACGAGGTCGTTATTTTTTATATGGTACACGGGTGCTTGTATAATTTGTACGCATCGGTGTCTATATTATCGTGTGCACTAGAGGGAAGTGGATTTTTGAACATTGGAGATGTGATTTCAACACCATTATTTGTTACTAATCACTGGTGTGTATATTATATGTAAAGAATCAATGTGTATTGTAATCATGAGCATTGTAATATTTTGAACGATAACTATAATAATATGTTACGTCGTTTAAAGTTACGATGTTTTTTCACAATTTTTAGCATCAATATTGCAATGTAATTAATAGGCACCAATCCATATGACTCATAAAAATGCACCAATGTCTACTTTATGGCACACATTGTTTAGTGAGTTCAAAAGAATACAATGCATCAATATGTATATATTTTAATTAATTAATTTTATTTTTAAATTTCAATTAATAATCTCAAAATCAAATATTGTTTATCATAAAATTGATTTTTATATTTGTGTTATTGTGTTTTGATATAGTGATTGAATTAATTCATTATCCAGCGGATTACACCTCTGTTATTTGTAACATTGTAAATGATCCATATATTAATTAGTTAGCAGTGCAACATTTTATAACATTCGACAATCCAATAAAATAAGAAACTCATTTTATTATATATGAATAAGAGATGCATTGTCATACAAAATGGAACAATATAAAGGTCCACAATAATCAAAATGAGACCAATATGTAATTGTTACACTTATTCGTAACATTTCCTCATGCAATTGGGACAATATGTCGAGTATATTAAACAAAATCCTTAATTTTCACATATAAATATTCCAAAACATACAACTTTCAGTAACATTCAATTATATTGATCATCATTCATCACTTGAACTATTGTCATTGCTTGAGTTGTGTGCATGCCTCATTTTTTCATCATGTGTAGGTGATATTGTACTTTGGTTATTTAACCTAATAATTTATTGATCGGTTTGTTTTTTATGTTTCACCTCTTCATGTTTCATCTATAAACATAGAAATAAAGTGTAATAAGTATATCTACATTTATATAGTATAATATACATGATTGTGTAAATAAAAAAGTGTACCATAACAATGACTATTTCATAAACAATACACATTTTTTTTAAGTCATGTTGCATGTCGTCTCTCAAAATCTCTTATGTTGGTTGCACTCCATATTTTGTTTCCTGCATGTTTAATATGCCATGACAAAACATAGTCAAGATAATTAATATAAAGGTTTCTTGTTGTTCCATTAATTATAAAATAAGGGAAGTCAAACAACATAGCTACTTACAAATTGTTCAATTGAACCTTGACAATTCAACATATACTCATAATTAATACGTTACCCAATGTCGATCAATTCTTTGGTTGGCTCTTTTTTGTATGTTAGCACCTATTAGAAGGCATCCATGGACAAGTGTAAATTAATTATTTAAATATAAATATCACAACAAATAAAAAATCTTAAGGCCAAAAACATAAGTGCTCCCAAAGTTTGCAATCAACCCTTTTCTTCCTCGTCGTCCTATCTTATGTGTTGAATGGGTTCCATTTTTTTAATTTTTTTTTAACAAAACAATTGAAAATTAGTATTTCATGTGATAATTAAATTCGATGTACGTAAAATAATAAATCAATGATTGTATACCTATGATGCACGCTGTTGTTGGGATGGCTCCTCCTACAATGCAATTATGTTCATTTATTTTACCATCCCCTTCTACACTTTTTTGGACATCTCTACCAACATGTATTGGTTTTCCCCTTGTTTGTCTCTTGGAATTTGTATAATCTTCCTAAAAAACGAAAAAAGCATATAATTTATTTTTTAATCGACATGAAAGTAAATATAGTGAAAAAAAATTAATTTGGTAATTTTCGGGACATATTATAGAAAAATATGTTTCGTAATAATACTTTTAAATGATTATTTTTTGTTATTGTAAGTATTTGTTGTTGCAAGTCTCACGGGTCTCATCCACCATTGTTTTGGAAATGCTTCCTATAGTTTATTTATAACCTGATTCTTGGAGTCATTGAGTTGATTTTTGTATTGTAAATGGAAAGTACGTCTATACGTTCTTTCCAATATATCCCTCATAGTTTTGTAAAAAAAAAAAAAACCTCGTTAACTTCTAGCCCCACTCCAGATGAACTAAGGAACAAGTCATCATCATTTACATCCTTCATAATTTTAATCTTTTTAGGACGCGATTTTGTTCGCTCGCTATTAGTCCCTGCATGATCCAAAAAATCCTTGGATGTTAATTATTATTTAATACACATACACATCTACTTGATATTCAAAATAATAATGATCCTTTGATTGTTTTCAATATGCATGTGAATTAAATTATATATCCAAATACACTTTAATGATAAACAACTTGTAATATAGCTGAGTGAAATAGAACAACAATATCAAAATCACATACACAAGTTTGTTAATGGAGTTCACCCAATTTGGGCTACGTCTCCAGGTACGCTTCCAATAGAGACCTCTTTATTAATGCTCAAAATGCTTGTGTTTTACAATGACCTTTTTACATGTGTCTCAAACTCAGAAATAGAGTGTGTCATCAAATTCCTTGGGAAATTTCAAGAAAAATGAGTATAAACTTCATATGTTTTCATCAAAGAATCTCTTGGCACACATTATGATGCAATCCCAAGTCTTGATACCTCCTCGGCATGAACTTCGAGACTATTTGTATTCTGCAAATGTGTCCTTGTCTCGGTCCACATGCCCATTAAATAGGGAGTTGGCCCTAACCTCCATCTAAGCTTCAAGCTAACTCACCACATCAACTTAAATACAACTTGTTTGGCATCTCGTAATGTGTGGCGCCTATGGCGCAATGGTTAAAATGTTGGCATATTATATATGGTAGTTCAAGGGTTCAATCCCCACCAACCACCGGTTGTTGCATTGTTTTGTTATAAACCATATCATATAAATAGTATGTTGTTTGGTGTATAGTTTTAATGCCCCCATGGGCTATGGTCTATGGTTACATTGTATTCGAATAAAACCATGCATCGAGGGCTTAGCCCTCAACCCTTTTCCCTCCCATTTAAACACTTCAATAAACTTAAATATAAGTTGTCGCATGTATGGTTAAGAAATAAATGGGTGGTATATTGGTGAGCTCGTTAGGTTGTTTGGTGGGAGACTTGGGTTCAATCCTCTGGGCTCCAACTAAAATTTTAAATAACCCTATCCATAACTGGCCAATGGGAGGTTTCCATGTGGCAACCTCTCATTGGTCTATCATTTCCATGTGTCAACATACAATTTTTTCACCTGTGCCATATGGATTTCCCAGTCACCTACTCAGCCAGACACATGGTGTGGCACATGGAACCTTGGGGTGTTGCCATCTCAGCATCGTACAAATGTACATTTGTGCCACATGTCACCCTTTCAATCGTGACACGTGTCACCTTTGACCCTTTGACTTATGGCTTTATTCCTAGTTTGACATGAACTTTGACCAGCCATATCTTTTGCATACAAACTCCATTTGAGGCAATGTTTTCACCATTGGAAAGCTATCATCGATATCTAAGTGTTTATTTCCTTTTTGAAAGCATTTGAGATGATCAAATTTTGAGCATTTTTTAATCCTTTTGGACCTACGTGAGCATTATAGGTCCTCCTGTACCTCTCTAAGAATTATTGGATCCTTCTGGATAACACCTCCTCATTGGAAGAATTTTGGAGTGTTACGAGGAATAAATCTCTATGGTTTGTCGTAGGACCAAAACAGACGGAATGACACTAGGAAATCGACTCAAATATCAAGTATGCTAGATAAATGGAAATGCCAACAAAAGAAAGGCTAGAAGCCTATCTCTTCCAGATGTTCGTAGGAGACCATAGTTGAGCTCACAATCCAATGTATGATACCTACAACTTGTCCTCAACATCCAAGATACACAAGCATATGGAAAATGTATGAAATGTTATCATATAAACTACCATAATCCATTAACATGTATAGCAAATTTACCCATGGAAAATAATATAAACATTTGCAACATATAATTGGAAGATAAAAGAGTATTGTTATTAATATAATCAACATGAGTACATAGGTGACAACCTATGTATCATCAACTCATCGAAACCGAGAAACTAAGTCCCTCCACCTAGGCCTTCACCACTTCAATCCTTCACAAGGCAAGCTCACAAGTTCTAGGAATAATTGGGTTCCTCCTTCACAGGATAGGGAGAGCTTGGGGGTTGAACATAAGGATAGTTCAGACTTAAAGGAATAAGGGATGCAGACTCAAGGATGTAATATGAGGCAAAATTTCTCCAGAATTTACTTGCTCTCCACTTTTTCTCTTCCTTCAAGGCTTGTATATGGCTCAATTTATAGCCTCCAAAGGGAATTGAAGGGTCGAATCGAAGCGTTTCCAGCATATGAAAGGCCAAGGATCATGGATATCGTGACTTGGCATGGAAAATAATTATGGCCCCTAATGTGTGAGGTCGGAGGAGTAATCACGATGGTCGAAATACATTACAATTCCTAGAAATGGAGTAGTGAGGACCCAGCTGGAGGAACTAGTCACATGCCAGAATATTACAATACATGTTGACTTTGTACACATGGCTACCAATTTCAAGTACACTATAGATCCGTGTGCATATATAGAAGATAATTATTCATGGCCATGATCGGGAAATACAAAGTAGACATCTTCCATAGGTGGTCATAGGCACGAACAAAAAAAAGTGGAGTCCAATCTCAAAATCAATTGAAGATATCTATATACAATGAAGTACAATCTAATCTCCCATGATAACTGAAGTCATATAGGACTGGTGCGATGAAATATAGCAACAGGTATGAGGTGTTTCTACTATGAGTATGAGGTCTTCTACATTAATCGTTGATGGTGCAAGTCCACATCGTGTGAATAAAGTAGTTAAAGTCGAACACGATCAGACTTCATTTTATTACCGGTCATTGAGGTCTACCATTAACAAACACCAACCCATCAATGATGAAAGTAGGCATCAAGGAACCGAGTACATTCAACAAGTGTGAATAAAGGTGTTGAGGTTGAACACTTGAAGAATCCATCAAGCAGAGGACATTAATGTATTTCCAACTATCGATGATGAGAGAACCTGCCACTAGTGACTACAAGCCTCTAGGTACTCTTATAAATCTAGATCTTTATTTTGTAATAGATGAGATGAAGTCGATGGAATGAGATCCGTTGAAAGGAGGGCATTAAGTTATCCCCCATCATCCACTATGAGATACAAGGAAACACTTGATGATTAGGAAGAACTCATATGAACATGATATGCACGAACCAATGACCATGTGTGTCTCTCACGTTCACCAAATGCAAGTAGTACATGAAAGAGACCCTGTGAATAAAAACCAATAATGAAAATTGTTGACAAAGGCGAGGAAACCACCAATAGGTTCTAATGGAATCCAAGACATTGCATGAATCCCAATGTGTGAATAGATTTCTTGTCGTCTAACACAAGGGAAACCACCCAGTCAGTGACCAATGAAGATATGTCCTATGTTGGGTTCAAGGTCACCTACCAATGATGAAAGTAGGCCTAGGGTGCAAGGTAGGACAATAGGTTCATGCAATTATGAAATTCAATTGTAAAGGGATGGTTGACATGCAAAGTCAAGAATTCTGAGGAATGGTTGACATGGGTTTAGACTTCATTTGAACAAGAGCACGATAAAGATAGATAACTTAGGCAGCATAGACTCAATACTGAACATTGCCAAAATTTTGTGACGCATGAGGCATCGACAAACTCTCCATAAGGAATGGAAGAATAACCAGTCAGAGGATTAAACTCTGAGTAACGAGCTCAACTTCCTAAGGCCATACTAAGCCCAACCTTTGATGAATGGACTCAAAAATTTGTGTTTTGTTCAAAAGGTGACACGACTTCTACCGATAGAAGATAATTCTCTTTTTCCACCCTTCTTTTTTTTGTTTTTTGATTTTTTTTGTCTTTTTCACATTATTAAAGCCTGAAAAAAGAGGTAAAAGGATGTTATGATAGAAGAGAGGAAATGAGTGTTGCGAACAAGTGAACTAGTTCCATGCAGTGGAACATACCTATGATTGATGCAAGGGAATGCATGCAGGATATGGACACTCAGGGGGATGTTTCCTCTAGGTGTAAGGAGTGTCAAGCTACAAAGGATATATGAAATCTACTAGTTGGCGAATGCTGAGAAATGTTGGGGCAGTGGCTTATAACAAGAAAGTGGAAGCTGACATTAGGCTCAACAATTCAAGCAGGATAATGAAATGCAATTACAACTCGACATTAGGAAGTAGGTTTCCAATAGTGTTATTTTTCATAAATTTAGTCTCTCGAACCCGAAAAAGTGTAAAACAATACCAAGGAGAACTCTTGTAGTCAATGTTGACTAGAGTATTCATTTTTCATAATTAGTCCATTAGATCCAAAAAAGGGGAAAACTTGCACCAAATAGACATCCTTTCAAATATGTTTAATGAGTGTGAAAGAAAACAAGCTCACTCGTCAATGATTTCATTTTTAAGGAGTCAAAAAGAGATTAATTGAGACTCCAGAAAGTAACAGAGGGAGTTTCATAGGTAGAATCCAGAAAAAAGATTAAGTAGAATACATGAGGCTTGAACACAATGTCATGGTGGGACTAAACAATACCTCCAAGCCTATGAAATTAATTCAACATGGACCCCAAACTGGAAACATGGTTATAACTAGGGCACCCACGAATGGTAGGCTCTACAACATTAATACAACACTTCTAAACAACAAAGGAGGTTCAGTGTTGCAACTTAGTGGGGTCGATCCTAAGGCCAAAATAATCAAGAAATGGATAATGAAAAAATGAATGAAGGGGAAAATCTAACATATATGTCAGTTTCAAGATCATTACCTGTCAGAATGGATCGACATGGAAGAAAAGGTATTGATTCCCCCAACATGACTTATAGTAGCTAGTGGGTTGTCTTCAACATGACTTGTAGAGGTTGTTGATAGGTCTCCAACATGACTCGTGGATGTTGGTGACAAGACTCCAACATGACTCGCAGAGGTTGGTAATAGGAATTTTTCACCCAGCATGACTTGTAGAGGTCCATTTCTTTCCCCCAACATGACTAGCAGAGGCTGGCGACACATCTCCAAAGTGACTAGCAAAGGTTGGTGACTGGTCTCCAACATGACTTGCAAAGGTTGGTGACTTAATGCTAGTATGACTCGTAATGACTGGAATTTTTCTCCCAGCATGTCTCACAAAGGTTGCTTGCTTGCTCCCAACATGCCTAGCAAAGGTTGATGACACGTCTCCAACGTGAATAGCAGAGGTTCGCGACTGGTCTCCCACATGAATCGCATAGGTTGGTGACTCAATTCCAGTGTGAATCATAGTGATTGGACTTTTTCTCCTAGCATGACTTGTAGAGGTTCGTTACTTTCCCCAAGCATGACTATCAGAGGTTGGTGACACATCTCCAACGTGACTAACAGAGGTTGGTGACCTACTTTGCAAGCACTCCACAAGCAGATTGTATAGTGCCATCGGCATGGGCCCCAAGATTTTGTCTTGGATCATTATTCGACCATAATGCCTCGGGAATAATTTCATAGAGTATCCTAGATTGAGCATATACAAGATCTAATTTTTAGGATTTATATATGGTCTCTTCCTGAGTCGTTACCCAGGTTGTAGAAACATCCATCGAAATATAAGGAAATAGGGACTTAACAAACCACTCTAATAGAAACTCTGGAGGAATGTTATATTTAATCAATAGCTTTCTTCTATGCCACTCTTGAATGTGATCCGAGATGTGGATGTCTTTGTCCTCATAGAAAGTCAATAAAATCTTCGTACCGGCATCATAATGAACTGACGGTTGAAAGTGGTTGAGAAAAACTAAGGAAAACTCATGGAAAATTCAGTATGTGCCCCTTGGTAACTTGATGTACCATTTCGCATCAACCCCCATAAGGGTGCGTTGAAATAGTCTCATACGAGTCGAGTCATCATTAAGAAAGTTTGATGAGAACCATAAGTGAAAAGTAGTAACATGATCGCTCGGATCCTCACCACTCTTACCCTTGAATTTTGGAATGTCCGAGGGAAGCTTGGTAGTGTAACACCCCAGGTTTTGAACCCCCATTTTAAATAAGGTGTTGTTACAATGTTGAGAGGCCAGGGTTCCCAAACAATTATTAAAAGGCCAGTGTTCCCAAGACATGTAATGTTTTTTTATCATTATAATAATAAATACATGGTTGGCTGCTAGACAGACAAGGACTAGAGTTATAGGGGGCTATGATTCCACAAGAGAGGGGGCTTAAGGGGCTAAGTGTTTATTCATATTTTAATTACCCCTTTTTGTCTAAGGGAGGGAATCGGTTACCTGAGATTCTTGGGGAAGGCCAGGAGGTTCTTGATTCCCCACGAAGTTACTTAAACCCGCCTCTGGTCTAATGGGGGGATTGCGGACTGATGGCTTGTTCGTTGATTTCCTATTCATTCATTCATTTCTCTCACAAACTCTCATGCACCCACTTACCCATTCATTGATCCATCCTCATCTGCGTCTTGGCTTGGGAAAGGGAACCGAACTGCTGATGAATTAACCACTGTATGGTGAGTTGTAGTGGTCATTGGTGTGATCCATCGATGACTTGAGGCCTGCATGTCTAATATGCATTGGCCTGTGTCCAACGTTGCTCATAGTTGTGAGTCCTGAGAATTCCAACATTGAGATTATGGACCAATTGTGTTGGAGATCGAATAAGGAGAAGGATTGCCTGAGGGACTGTGTGGAAAAGAATGGTGGAGGTTCATTCTCTCGGGTCGTTCAAGATGGGTAGAAGAGAGTTGGGTACTTGGATTGTTGTGAGAGTTGGGAAGCCTATGAGAGCTTGGGTGCTGACTGGTTTGGTAAGCCAAGTAACACTCTGGAACAATCATTGTGGATTCATAGCCCTAGCTCGGGGGTGACGCTGCGGTTGAGTTTGGAATAGTAGTGTCTATGGTTGGGTGGAATGCCCTTGGTCTGCAGCCAGTTGGTGTCATCTTTCATCAAGATAAGTGCTCTATGTTATGGTATCATTTACATGTATATGAATGTATTTTCGTTGTATATTTAATTATTGTTTAATTGAATCTTTAGACTATGTATGCTTGCTGACTACTGTTGTGCATGTCGTTAAAGTATTTTATTTTATGCATCCTTAAATTTTAAAAAGGTATTGGTAAGACAAAGAAGTTCAAGGGTGGGCTTGAAGGCAGTGTACCCCAGCCTATGGATGGTTGGGTATGTTACAATTTGGTATCAGAGTTTCTAGTTGAAACACCCAGTTGGTATGGGTCGTGTCTATTGGTCAGAGTCTCATGGTTACAGATCGAACTCTGACAGTGGAGTTGAAAGGCTCGGGAGGAATGGAATTGCATAATCTACGCAGGATTTAGATCACCAGAGACCCATTGTAAGGGGTTCGAAAGATCGTGACTGTCCCCTTCAAATTCGGGAGCGATCAACACTGTAGGATCAGGAGAGATCTGAGATTGTTGGATCAGAGGACAGGTGAACATGGGTCATCCGATGAAAAGGAAGTAAGGGTTAAGGTCACCACCATCAGATCCCATTGGAGAGAGAGATCAATGAACAACCGACATTGCAGGGATCCAAGTTTCACAGAAGATAATCCCTCAAGGCATTCCCATAATACAAACCATGGTTTCACCGAGTGGTTACATGCCAGCGTCAGTAGAATTGCGGGGTGAAAAGTGGGTTACTTGAAACCGTCGATACGTGCCCCCGCAAATTGAAAGGAAGTAAGTGATGTGACATGTTAGGCCTCTAACATCGAAACACCGTATAGCCGAAGTAGTTTGGGGTCATCCTTCATCAAGGAGAGACAGGTGGCACGAGATCCACAAATCCAGAAGTTTGTGAAGGAGGAGGAGGTGAAATAACCGAATCTATCCTGACCGTCGATCACCAAGAGATACGTGTCAGCAGATCAGTAACTCCAGAGATCTGTTCGAGAGGTTTTAAATTGAGATTTGAAACTCCCAAATCCCGGAGATCCGGAGAGCTGAAGTAAATCTTGATCGTCCAATCATCCGAAATAGATCTCAGTCGCCAGATCGTCCGGAGTAAATCTCAAGCATCGGATCGTCCGAGGTGAATCTAGGTCATCTGATACAGAAGAGACATGGCGTAAATATGTGGACTCTGGGTGAAGACCCGAAGTGAATCTTAGTCATCTGATCTAGGAGAACAGATGGTGATAGATTGGCTAGTTCAAGAATTCAGAGTTCGGGAAAATTGGAAGTGTTCTAGTATGGAAACTCCCTAATTCTTGAAGCCCGAAGAGCTGAACTGGTGGGGCACGATGACGTCACATGGAGGTGATGTGGATCCTAGAATTTTTGAAGTGACATGGCTTCCAGACGTCACCTGGGATGACATGGACACATGGGATGTGTGCCATGTGTCAGTAAGTTTTGAGCATATGGAGTATTGAAATGTCAATTAGAACGTGACACGTGTCACCCGCCTGATTGGGCCACGTGTCCGCTTCTATTATTTTTCCACGTGGCGAAAGATTTTGTAGTCCAGAGACTGGGCACTCCAGTGGGAAAAGATGTGACAGGTTGCGTTGGGTCAAAAACTCCTCAAGGCCGTAGTACATATCGACCGTTGATTCCAAAAGACACATGTCGAAGGATCATCGACTTGAGGTGAAAGCACTCCGGGAGAAAGTGCAGGGGGAAGTTTGAAACTTCCGAACCCTAAAGAGCCGAAGTAATTCACAGTCGTTGATCTGTGGGAGGAAACTCATTGGCAGATCATTAACTCCAAGTAAAAGCGTTCCAAGAGTTCCAAGAGTTCCAAGACCCACCTCTATAAGAAATATTGGAAGGACAAGAAGAATGGAAGGATGACTAAGATTCCCTTCGAGTCTTCACCCGGAGTCCACATATTTACACCACGTCTTTTCTAGATCAAACGACCCAGATTCACCTCGAACGATCGAACGCTTGAGATTTACTTCGGACGATCTGGCGACTGGGATCTATTTTGGATGATCGGACGATCGAGATTTACTTTATCTCTTCAGGCTTCGAGAGTTTCAAATCTCATCTGAAAACCTCTCAAACATATTTCTTCAGAGTTACTGATCTGCTAACATGTACCTCTTGGTGATCGACGGTCAGGATCTACTTCAACTATTTCACCTCCTCCTCGTCCACAAACTTTTGGATTTGTGGATCTCGCGCCACCTGTCTCTCCTTGACCATGGACGGCCCCAAACTACTTCGGTTACACAGAGTTTTGATGTTCGATCCCTAACATGTCACATCACTTACTTCCTTTCAATTTGCGATGGCACGCATCAACGATTTGGAGTAATCCGCTTTTTTCCCCGCAATTCTCTTGACATTGACATGTAACCACTCGGTGAAACCGTGGTTTGGATTGCGGGACCGCCTTGAGGAATTATCTCCCGTGTAACTTGGTTCCCCGCAATGTCGATTGTCCATTGATCTCTCTCTCTAATGGGATCTGATGGTGGTGACCTTAACCCTTGCTTCCTTTTCATCGGATGACCCTTTTTCACCTGTCCTCTAATCCAACGATCTCGGATCCCTCCTGATCCTACAGTGGCGATCACTCCTGAATTCAAAGGGGACGATCACGATCCTTCAAACCATTTACAATGGGTCTCTGGTGATCTAACTCCTGTGTAGATTCTACAACTCCATTCCTCCTGAGCCTTTCAACTCCACGATCAGAGTTCGATCTGTAACCACAAGACTCTGACCAACAGACTCGGACTATATCAGCCTGGTGTTTCAACCAGAAGATCTGGTACCAAACTGTAACATACCCAGCCACACACAGGCTGGGGCACATATAGACCATTGATTCCAGAATACACACGTCAAAGGATCGTCGACTTCGGGTGAAATCACTCTGGGAGAAAGTGCAGGGGAAACATTTGAAGCTTCTGAAGCCCGAAGAGTTGCAGCAATTCACAGTCGTTGATCTGTGGGAGGACACCCATTGGCAGATCATGAACTCCGAGTAAAAGCATTCTAGGAGGAGGAAAGCGAGGAAAGTTGAGATTCTGGAAGCACGGAGTCCCGAAGTGGATCTTGATCGTTGATCATGAAAGAGGACGAGGACCGTTGATCTGGTCTTGGCTTAAAGTTTTGAAGTCCCGAGGCTCTGGACAAGCACTTTTTCAGCTAAGTGTGGGGTCATGGCCGTGGTCATATGCAGATTGAGAGATGAGGGAAGGAGGGCTAAGCGTCAAATTGGTTGTCTTCAAGACGGAAAAGTGCTAAGGAAGGATTTAGCCACAGTTTCTATTCATGGTCACCTGGGAAGGTGGTTTGAAGGAAGCTCATGTGCAGGATGAAATTCTTTGTCAGCCAAGGATAACAGGACACTGTTATTTTCAGAGAATGGGGATATGATCTCCATGAACCAAAAAAAAAAGAGAAATGTAGCATGGTTTGGAAATTTTGTTTACCATATGCATAATTCTAACAAAATGGTTGCTTGCACTTTTTGCAGAATAAAGGGGTTCAAACACGTCAACTTAGGATGTGTATTGAGGAAATAGAAGAAGGTGAGGGAGCCTCCAATCGTGATATGGAGGCCGAAGGACAGAATACCAGAGTTGGTAATGTAGAGACAGAGTCTAATGGACAAAAGGGAAAAGGAGAGCATGAAACGTTAATAGAAACAATAAGAAGCTTGAAGATGGAAGTGCAGAGCTACAAAGCAGACAACGAGAGACTGATGAGAGAGAAAAGTCAGATAAATGCTCGAGTGTTGTAGAGCTTAAATCAATTGCAAAGACAAATGAATCGATCAAACTCAAGACAAGAGGAAGAAGGAAGGATCCATGAAAGAAGGGATGATCGTGGAAGAGTTGGTTATTTCAGAAGTTCCAGCAGAGCTCATGGACACCACTCACCTCCTTACTCATAAGGAACGTTTTATGTATTGGAAGATCCCGCAAGCAGTGCAGAGGTGTCTCATGTTAGACAACAAAGAAGGAAACAAGAGGTAGATAGTTTGAAAGGAGAGGTGATGAAGATCAAGACACCTTCCTTCGATGGTGAAAGAGAAAGGGAATATGATGCTGAAGCATGGTTGCTTGGAATCCAGAGATATTTTCAGTTGCATAACTATTCATCAAATCTAGAAGCTAGGATTGCCACCTACCATTTACACGGGAAAGTTGCAATGTGATGGGACCAACTGAAGCAAGTGGAACATGTTAATGAAAGTAGGATCACTTTGAAGTAGTTCAAGAAGTACTTCTAGAAGGAGTACCTCTAAGAGAATTTCTATGACAAGAAAATGCAGGAGTTCTTTGAACTCAGGTTGGGAAGCATGACTATGGTAAAGTACGAGAAGAAGTTCTGGGGATTGTTAAAGTATGTCAGGTTCATTGGTTATGAGAAAGTGAAAATACAGAGATTTATAAGTGGACTGCCAGCATATTATAAGCAAAAGATCAAGTATGATGAGCCCAAGACCTTGACTAAAGCCATCAAGAAGGCTAAATACTTGTATGAGCAAGGCCAGGGAAGAGAATCTCTGCAGAAATATTGGAAGGACAAGAAGAATGAGAAGTTCGATAAGAGGAGGAAAGGATTCATGTCACATACCCACTACGGAATTTAAAAAATTTCGTCTCTTTTCCCCTTTTTCCCGAGGAGTAGAATCCCCCGAGCCCCTACGGGACCCATTATAGAACCTGCCATTTCTTATTCTCACTCATATGATCGACGGTTGTGGCCACAGGCCTTATCGGAGAATACTTATCGGTTTTCATGATACGAGGAAATCGCGATGCAGGTATCCCCTTGTTTATTTCGGGGTTTTATCCATCGGAACTTCACGGCTAGCGAACACGAGGAAAATTGACTTTTGGTAGTCCCGGCCATCGAAAGCCGAAATACCAAAGACGTGTGTGCTACTCCATTTGGGGACTTCGCCTATCGGGATTTCGTGATATGCGAGGTCAAGACGTCTTCCTCTAGATGTCCCGGGTGTCGAAACACCAAAACACTAACTCTAAATATACTTCCCTGTTTCGGGGTTTCCGCCATCGGGATTTCGGGATCTGCGCAGACGGTAGGTCTCGCACTTAGGTTTCCTGAGAGTCGAAACTCCAAAACCTTAACCTATGTATACTTGTTTATATATGTGTCGCTCAATCCATTTCGGGAGTTCGCGGACTGGGTTTTCGGGACTAGCGAGCATAAGAAGACTTATCGTCAGGTACTCCAGGTTCCAAAATGCCGCCACACCAAATACCGTCCATGCTAAGTCATTTTGGGACTTTGCAAGTCAGGATTTCAGGAGATGCAGGTACAAGGGAATACGCCCTTGAGTATCCGATTTCCGAAATGTCGAAGTCTCGTAACCTATCTGCGTATTGTTCTTTCAGGACTTCACCCATCGAGATTTTGGGACTGACATGTATACGAAGGCTGACCCTTGGGTTTCCCGGTTTCCGAAACACCGAAAGATCAAGGCTTACCCACGCTAGATCTTTTCGAGGTCTCATACTTCGGGATTTCGCGATGTGTGATGACATGAGGATATTATCCTTGGGTCTTCTGGATACCGAAATACCGAAAGCGATGACCCAAGTCACACTATGCCATAACTGGACTTCGCAAGTCTAGGACTTCATGATGCCAAAGGTCGAAGATCCACTCTCCTCGACTTCTCGGGTGTCGAAAAGTCGATACACCCTTTCGTCATAACCTCTACCAATTTTGGAGTTTTCATATGTCGGGATTTCGGAACTCGCGAGTGTGAGAGGACTCGCATCTAGACACACCGGGTGCCAAAACCCTGTAAACACTTAACTTAACCAAGTGCTAGCATTTCGGGAGTTTGCAAGTCGGGATTTCAGGACTTGTGAGCACAAGGGGAATATG
>ML791992.1:302308-317774 GCA_009831015.1 Picea engelmannii | reverse complement strand
TATGTCTTGGCCAATATGACCACTTCTCATAAGACCATAGTCTTATTCCCTTCGGGACTTATCAATACGAGAGCCCGACCTCTTGTCGATAGGACTCCCGAATTCTCGATTTTCGACCTCCCGAAGTGGGTGATCTCGTGACACGTGGCTTTCCTTAATCGAACGGTCCAAATTTATTTCGGGACTTCCACCATGGAGTGTCCCGATCTCTTGTCATCAGAAATTCCGGAACCCCGAAATCCGAGATCCCGATACTGACTCCTCTTTTGGGACTTTCGCCCCTATTCACGAGGGCTTAACCCTCATGTATCTCTTGACAGATCCAACAGCTGTCGGGTTTTCTAACTAAGATCTGACGGTTTAGATCAGTCCCACGCTGTGCACTCTCCCACTGCTCCCTGGACGTGGAAAAACCAATGGTCCAGATAATCTCGTGGACCTTCGGGATATACAGTCCCGATTTCTTCGCTACTCACAAAGATAAAGGAAAAGGGTTAAGGCATGTAATGCCCTCGTTTCTTCCTCCAATCTAATGGTCGTGAGTGACCACAGATCTTCCGACGGGATCTCGTCCGTCAATCGACACCTATCCCTACGTTGTTATTTTGGGATTTCAAGAGGGTCATTCTTCCTCATACAGGGTTACTAAGACTTGCACCTTCAATCCTTTTCCAGGTTCTTGATGAGCTTTCCAAGATGGGTGTCTCTATGGAGAGGTCTTTTTCGGGCATTCCTAGGGACGAATAAGGACATAGATTTCCCCAAAAGCAGACTTGAAGTCCAAATTGATATAATATGTGTATATATACAAATCTATCTATAATCATAAGCCATATGTGGTCCTTTCCAATAAAATCATGCAACCACCATTTCTGATCAAAACACTACACAGACAATCTTATACTCAAACCATTCACAACTTCACAGCTTATGAGCATAAATGTCAGAATATACATTTCAAGATGCAAGAAGTAAAACACTTATAAGAAAAACACCAGAGGTGATGCAACTGCTGAGAGGGGTGCTCGTTTCCACCCAATCGTAGGCTCAATGACTCCCAACGGATTTACCACTAGCCACCCCCGAGATGAGACCACGATGTTGCGAGATTGCATCTCGGTTTGCCAGTGACTGAGAATGAAGGTTACTCTCCTTCTTCTCCGCTATCACTCACTCTGCATATATCCAGAGTTCTTCCTCATTCCTCTTCCCTCGCGTATATCCCGTCTGTACACTCTTCCCTGCCTTTTCTCCTTTCCGGCGAGGTTGCGTGTGGCACGGTCCTCCTTGTGGTGGTCAAGTCGAGGACTCTACGGATGGCGGTTAACCCCCATCCCTCATTACTTATCAGGAGCCCTCTACCTACCAGCTTGCAAGACATTTAATTTGGGACAGCGAGCCGCTCTTGGTTCTCTGGGCTAGTGAAGTCCAAATACGGTGTTGGTTTCGGTGGAAGTTAACGCCACCATTCCAGGTGCCTTCCACCACATTTATTCAGCCATCATGGTCTCTTTTTCATCACTTCCCCTCTCAACAGTCCTGCAATATATATATTCATAATATTATTTACATTCATCGACCTTTTTCATAAGGTCCATTCACATCATGCATTCACATTTCTGAGTTTGCCGTAGTTCTCGGTCAGTATAGTTATTTTTACAGACTGGGGGAAACAAGGTGTTACAATTCCCTCCCCCTTAAAGGAACATCGTCCTCTATGTTCTTATCTATCAACGTGTCATGCATGTACAGGTTTAAACAAAATCGGATATGCCTGTTTCATGGCATCCTCCATTTCCCATGTAGCCTCATCTGGGCCAAAATGTTTCCATTGCACCTTGACCTGTGCAATGGTTTGGTTCCAGAGTGGGGTTTCCTTTCTGTCCAGTATGCATTGGGGTTCTGGTAGAAATTCTCCCCCCATTTCCACCTGAATCACAGACCAATCAATTATATGGTTAGCATCATGTACATATTTCTTCAATAATGAGACATGAAAAACATTATGTCTTTTGACTGTGGGAGGAAGTGCTAGCCTATAGGCTACAGATCCCACTCTATTTAGAATCTCAAAGGGTCCATAATACCGCGTTGCTAACTTGGCACAAGTTCCCATTTTCAGGGAATTCTTTCTGGGCCTAACTCTGAGATATACATGGTCTCCCGTTTTGAACTCTCTTGGAGTTCTCTTTTGGTCAGCATAACTTTTCTGTCGGTTTTGAGCGACCTTTAGATTTTGTTTTATCTGAGTCACTTGTTATTCCATTTATTTCAACATGTTGGGTCCAAAAGAAATCATGTTTACGGGATTACTCCAGCTGACTGGAGTGTTACACGGTCTACCATAGAGGACTTCGAAGGGGCTCATCTTTAAGGATGCTTGGTAGCCGTTGTTGTAGGCGAATTCTACCAGTCGCAGGTAGTCTTCCCACTTCTTGGGTTGATGCATTACATCCATTCTTAGCATGTCTTCAAGTACTTGGTTCACTCTTTCTGTCTGTCTGTCGGTTTGAGGGTGATAGGTTGTGCTAAATAGCAACTTGGTCTCTAAACCAGCCATCAGTGATTTCCAAAAGTTGGAAGTAAATTTCGTGTCTTTGTCAGAAACGATCTCTTTCGACATACCATGCAGTCTAAATATCTCTTTCATGAATACCTGGGCAATATCTATTGCCTTGCAAGTCGATTTGACAGGGAGGAAATGAGAAGACTTGCTCAATTTATCCACCACTACCATAATGGCGTCATTATGTTTGGTTGAAGTTGGTAATCCAGTGATGAAATCCATGGAGATGGTTTCCCATTTCCATTCTGGGATTGGTAAAGGTTGCAATAGTCATGTTGGGTGTTGATGTTCTGCTTTAACCTGCTGGCACTCTATGCATTTGGCCAAGTACTCGACTATGTATTTCTTCATTCCGGGCCAATAAAATTGTCTCCTGGTGGCAGTGATCATTTTCTGGTGTCCTGGATGACCAGAATAGGGTCTTTTATGTAGTTCATCCATAATGAACCTCTTCAATTCGTCACAATCTGGAATGTAAAATCTGCTTCTGTAAGTGAGCAGACCTCCTTCGGTCATCCGGTAGCCTTCATATTTTACTCCAGCAGGTTCCTGTTGTAGGTACATGGTCACGGTCTGGACGAAGGGATCTGTTTCTTGTGCATTTCTGATTCTTTCCTTGACATCTATCTCACAGGTGCTCACCATTGCTAGGTGAATTGTTTTCATACTTCTGCTAAGGGCATCGACCACCCTATTTTCCTTTCATTTAATGTGTTTGATTTCGAAATCAAACTCGCTAAGGAGGGCCATCCACCTAGCTTGTCTAGCATTGAGCTTTGGTTGATCGAACAGGTATCGCAATCCATAGTGATCTGTCATAAGTACAAATTTTCTTCCCAGGAGGTAATGCCTCCACATTTTCAAGGCATGCACTATGGCAGCCAGCTCTAGATCATGGGTCACATAGTTGACTTCATGCTCGTTCAATTTTTGGGATTCATAGCAGATCACACTTCCTTTTTGCATAAGGACTCCTCCGAGCCCTTCCTTACAGGCATTTGTGCACACGAGGAAGTCAGCTTTTGGATCGACGATCTTCAGCACGGGTGCATGGGTCAGTAGATGTTTCAGGGTTTGAAATCTTTCTTCACATTTCTATGTCCACAGGAATTTTCTCCCCTTCTTCTGGAGGGCAGTGAGTGGACAACCAATCTTGGAGAATCCTTTTATAAATCTCCTATAGTATCCTGCTAATCCCATAAAGGATCTGATGTCTGAAACATCCTTTGGGGTGGGCCATTCCATGATAGACCTGATTTTGTCAAGGTCTACCGCTACTCCTTCTTCAGAGAGAACATGGCCTAAGTAATGTATTTTATTCTGGAAGAATTCACATTTTATGAATTTGTCATAGAGCTGATGTTCTCTTATCACTTGCAACAAGAGCCTAAGATGCTCTTCATGCTCTTCTCTATTCTTAGAGTAAATTAATATGTCATCAATAAAAACAAGCACAAATTTGTCTAGGAACCTGCTGAGTACATTGTTCATTAAGCACATAAAAGTGGCAGGGGCATTGGTCAACCCAAACGGCACCACCACAAACTCATAGTGACCATAACTCGTTCAGAAGGCATTTTTATGGATGCCTTCACCCTTGATTCGGACTTGATGGTATCCCGACCTCAAATCAATCTTTGAGAAAATAGACACACCCCCCAATTGATCAAACAAGTCATCGATCATGGGCAAGGGGTACTTGTTCTTTATGGTTACCTTATTAAGTTGCCTATAATATATACACAGTCTAAGGGTACCGTCCTTCTTTTTCACGAACAGGACTGGTGCTCCCCATGGAGACACGCTGGGTCGAATATAGCCCTTATCCATCATTTCTTTTAATTGCAACTTGAGTTCAACTAACTCGGGTGTGCTCATCCGGTAGGGTGTCCTAGACACTGGCACCGCTCTCGGTGCGAGTTCTATCGAGAAGTCTATGTCCCTTCTCGGAGGTAGGCCCGGTACCTCTTCCAGAAACACATCCATGTATTCTCTCGGGGTAGGGTGAGCATCAGGGCTTGGTTTGTCACCTTCGATTTTGGGGACATCCCTTTCGGCAATACTTTCTCATTTGCAGGGTTGATATTTGTCTCACCGAGACAGGTTTTCGGATTCCTTGAAGGATTATTCTTCTCCCTTCTCTTCTTACACACTCTAAGGTTTTATGGTAACAGTCTAGTTTGGATTTATGGGCGGCTAGCCATTTCATAACAATCAACAGATCATATGATCCTAGGGGTAATATGTTAAGGGTTGCTTGGGTGGGGAATTCTCCCAACATTAATTGGCAGGCTGGTATAACCTCTATTATCTTCCTTTTGGTGCCAGTGGCTAACTGTACCAACCATGGCTTGGCATGTTTTTGTGGCTGTAGTTTACACTTATCAACAACTTTAGGGTCTATATAACTCAAATTTGAACCAGGGTCAATTAAAACAAACAATATATGGTTGGAAATCATACCTTCTATTTCCACTACTGAAGCTTGGTGGTCAGCTTGGTTATTATCCAAGGCTGCATAAACCTGCGGCACACTTCTGGCCACATCATTCACGGTAGTAGCTTCCTGGATGTTATAAATCCTCCGACTATTTTGTTGCCGGTGTGGACAGTCTCTCAGGAGATGTTCTTCTCTGCAACCCCAACATTTCAGAGGTTCTCTCTTTGTGTTATCCACCTTCACTGGTATAGGTCCAGAAGCTTTATTTCCGCCCGATGAGGGAAAGTTCTGCTGGTGTACACTCCGGGCTGGAAAATTCATTCTTGGGTTCTTCTTATAGTTCTTAAATCCTGGGGATTTGATTCCCTTTTTCTAGAATCTTAAACTATTCTTCTGTTTCCATCCTTCACGAGGTTCTGCTCAATGCCCAAATTGTTCATGACAATAGGTTGCCTTTCGAATAGTGTCTTCTAGGGTCTCTGGCTCATCAAATTCAATTCTGTTCCGATAGTCCTTGGGTAGCCCACTGATGAAGCGTTGCACCTTTTCCTTTTCTACTTTCATATAAGGCACATACCTCAACAAATCAAGGAATCTATTGACATATTCTTCTATAGTGAGTTGTCCCAGTTTGAGTTCATAAAACTCTTTAGTCTTCTCATCGAAATATTTTTCCGAAAAATACTTCTTCTGGAAGTATTTCTCAAATCATTTCCAGGACAGGTCCTCTTCGCGAACCCCCTTCACATTCTTAATATCTTCCCACCAAATGGAAGCCTTTCCATTTAGATTGAAGGTGGCTACTTGGGCCTTCAAATTTTCTGAAAAGTCATGGACTCTGAAATACTTCTTTAGTCCAAGCAACCAGGCCTCTGCTTCCTCTCCCTTCTTCATTTCACCATCGAAGGAGGGTGGTTTGGCCTTTCTGAATTCTTCGAATTTTCGACCTTTGGAAGAATTTTTCTTCTTTTGTTTCCTTCGGGAATAGGAACTGGTTCTGCTGCTAGAAGAGCCCTCTGAATCGCCAGCTTCCTTTTCAAAGGAATCATCCGACGCTTGTCCTTTACCTCTGGGGTGGACCTTTTTCGAGGTGCTCCTCTCAGTGTGGTCAATGATATGACCATGTTTATGAGTTTCAGGTTCATGCTGCATTTGTCTTTGTAGATCGGATAAACTCTGTAGTAAAACTGTGTTAATTTCTGTTTGATTTTCTTGTTCTTTCATCATCCTTTCATTGTCAGCTTTGCAGCTTTGTAATTCGACCATGAGACTCCTCACAGTCTCGGCTAGATCTGAAGGGGTCCCTACTGCCCTTCTTTCTTCAGACTTTTCATCTCTATTGTGGGAGCCCTCTCCCATCTCTTGGTGAGTCACCATTCTCTGCGTCTGTAAATTCCCGTGGCTGATCATCCGCTTGGGTGCAAAGACAAACGCTGGTTGTTAGTCAATAGTTAGATACATTTTTATAACCCATGCAAAATTCATAACTCTTTCGCATGCATACACAGTCGGGTTCTCGTTTTCAAACTTTGATCCTTTATGAATTAAGAGGGTTTAAGATAGAGGGTTACTCCTTTTAGGAGTGTTTCGAACGGAGCTTCTGTGCAACTCGTTCATGAGCCCAAGCTGGCCGAGTGTTGTAACCATGCTCTGATACCAATTTGTCACATACCCACTACGGAATTTAAAAAAATTCGGCTCTTCTCCCCTTTTTTCCGAGGAGTAGAATCCCCCGAGCCCCTACAGGACCCATTACAGAACCTGCCATTCCTTATCCGCACTCATCTGATCAGCGGTTGTGGCCACAGGCCTTATCGGAGAATACTTATCGGTTTTCATGATACGGGGAAATCGCGATGCAGGTATCCCCTTGTTTATTTCAGGGTTTTATCCATCGGAACTTCGCGGCTAGCGAACACTAGGAACACTGACCTTTGTTAGTCCCGGCCATTGAAAGCTGAAACACCAAAGCCATGTGTGCTACTCCATTTTGGTACTTCACCTATCGAAATTTCGTGATATGCAAGGTCAAGACGTTTGCCTCTAGATGTCCCGGGTGCCGAAACACCGAAACACTAACTCTAAATATACTTCCCTGTTTCGTGGTTTCCACCATCGGGATTTCAGGATCTGCGCAGACGGGAGGTCTCGCACTTAGGTTTCCCGGGAGCTGAAACTCCAAAACCTTAACCTATGAATACTTGTTTATATATGTGTCGCTCAGTCCATTTCGGGAGTTCGCGGACTGGGTTTTTGGGGCTAGTGAGCATAAGAAGACTTACCGTCAAGAACCCCAGGTGTTGAAACGCCGCCACACCAAATACCGTCTGTGCTAAGTCATTTCAGGACTTCGCAAGTCGGCATTTATGGAGATGCGGGTACAAGGGAATACGCCCTTGAGTATTCCGATTTTCGAAATGTCGAAGTCTCATAACCTATCCGCGTATTGTTCTTTCGGGACTTCACCCATCGAGATTTTGGGACTGACATGTATACGAAGGCTGACCCTTGGGTTTCCTTAGTTTCTGAAACACCGAAACATCAAGGCTTACCCATGCTAGACCTTTTCAAGGTCTCATACTTCGGGATTTCGCGATGTGCGATGACATGAGGATCTTATCCTTGGGTCTTCCGGATACCGAAATACCGAAAGCGCCGACCCAAGTCACACTATGCCATAACTGGATTTCGCAAGTTGAAATCTCGCATATCTGGACTTCGTGATGCCAGAGGTCGAAGATCCACGCTCCTCGACTTCCCAGGTGCCGAAAAGCCGATACACCCTTTCGTCATAACCTCTACCAATTTCGGGGTTTTCATATGTCGGGATTTCAGAACTCGCGAGTGTGAGAGGACTCGCATCTAGACACCCCAGGTGCCGAAACCCCGTAAACACTTAACTTAACCATGCGCTATCATTTCGAGAGTTCGCAAGTCGGGATTTCGGGACTTGCGAGCACAAGGGGAATATGCCCTTCAGTATTCCGGGTACCGAAATGCCGAAGTGTCGAAAAGGCTTCAATCAGCAATTATCCCCCCCCCCCCAATATATGTCTTGGCCAATATGACCACTTCTCATAAGACCACAGTCTTATTCCCTTCGGGACTTATCAATACGAGAGCCTGACCTCTTGTCGACGGGGCTCCCAAATTCTCGATTTTTGATCTCCCGAAGAGGGTGATCTCGCGACACGTGGCTTTCCTTAATCGGATGGTCTAGATCTATTTCAGGACTTCCACCATGGAGTGTCTCGATCTCTTGTCATCAAGACTTTCGAAACCCTGAAATCCGAGATACCGATACCGACTCCTCTTTCGGGACTTTCGCCCCTATTCACGAGGGCTTAACCCTCATGTATCTCCTGACAGATCCAATGACTGTCGGGTTTTCTAACTAACATCTAACGGTTCAGATCAGTCCCATGCTGTGCACTCTCCCACTGCTCCCTGGACGTGGAAAAACCAACGGTACAGATACTCTCACGAACCCTGGGGATCTACGGTCCCAATTTCTTTTCTACTCACGAAGATAAAGGAAAAGGGTTAAGGCATGTAACGCCCTCGTTTCTTCCTCCAATTTAACGGTCATGAGTGACCGCAGATCTTTCGATGGGACCTCGTCCGTCGATCGACACCTATCCCTACGTTTCTATTTCAGGATTTCAAGAGGGTCATTCTTCCTCGTATAGGGTTACTAAGACTTGCGCCTTCAATCCTTTTCCAGGTTCTTTTGAGCTTTCCAAGATGGGTGTCTCTATGGAGAGATCTATTCCAAGCATTCCTAGGGCCGAATAAGGACATAGATTTCCCCAAAAGTACACTTGAATTCCAAATTGATACAATATGCGTATATATACAAATCTATCTATAATCATAAGCCATACGTGGTCCTTTCCAATAGAAGCATGCAACCACCATTTCTGATCAAAACACTACACAGACAGTATTATACTCAAACCATTCACAACTTCATAGCTTATGAGCATAAATGTCAGAATATACATTTCAAGATGCAGGAAGTAAAACACTTATCAGAAAAACACCAGAGGTGATGCAACTGCTGAGAGGGGTGCTCGTTTTCACCCAACCATAGGCTCAGTGACTCCCAATGGATTTAC
Source organism: Picea engelmannii (assembly GCA_009831015.1). Lineage (NCBI taxonomy): Eukaryota > Viridiplantae > Streptophyta > Pinopsida > Pinales > Pinaceae > Picea > Picea engelmannii. The sequence continues at coordinate 308,650 of ML791992.1, read as the reverse complement.
CACTAGACACCCCCGAGCTAAGACCACGATGTTGCGAGACTTCATCTCAGTTTTCCAGTGACTGAGAACGAAGGTTACTCTCCTTCTTCTCTGCTATCACTCACTCTGCATATCTCCAGAGTTCTTCCTCGTTCCTCTTCCCTCGCGTATATCCCGTCTGCACACTCTTCCCTTCCTTTTCTCCTTTCCGACGAGGTTGCGTGTGGCACGGTCCTCCTCACGGTGGTCAAGCCCGAGGACTCTACGGATGGCGGTTCACCCCCATCCCTCATTACTTATGAGGAGCTCTCTACCTACCAACCTGTGAGACATTTAATTCGGGACAGCGAGTCGCTCTTGGTTCTCCGGGCCAGTGAAGTCCAAATACGGTGTTGGTTTCGGTGGAAGTTAACACCACCATTCCAAGTGCCTTCCACCACCTTTCTTCAGCCATCGTGGTCTCTTGTTCAACACTTCCGCTCTCAGCAGTCCTGCAATATATATATTCATAATATTATTTACATTCATCGACCTTTTTCATAAGGTCCATTCACATCATGCATTCACATTTCTAAGTTTGCCACAGTTCTCGGTCAATATAGTTATTTTTACAGACTGGGGGAAACAGGGTGTTACAATTCAAACCTTCCTTCAACATGACTGAGTCTAATAGAAATTGTCAAGATCAATATGATAAGAGGTATTTCAAGAAAGAAGATTCCTTGGGAAAAAGGGGAAGACCACCAATCCAATGTTGGGGATGCAAGGAAGATCACTTGTACAAGGATTTCCCACACAGAAAGGATAGAGTGAATATTGTGCACAACATCCAAGAGGCTACAATAGTCAAAGATATGGGAAGAATCTATGCAACTTTAGATGATCGACAAGCAGAGTACCAGTCCAATATGATCGACGTGGAAGGTAATATCATAAATTAGCCTATTTTTATTTTGATTGATTCAGGAGTAAGTCATTGTTCATTGATCCTAAGATAGTGGATAGATTACATTTGGAGAAAAGTGAACTTGGAAAAGCAAGTTTGGTTCAGTTATCCACTGGAACCAAAAGAAGAATCCATGACAAGGTCAGAAGTTGTTCCATAAGTCTTAATGGCGTGAATACTAGTGTTGATCTAAATATCATACCATTGGGGTCTTATGATATTTTGATTGGAATGGATTGGTTGGACAAGCATCATGATGTCCTAGATTGTCATAACAAGGCATTTACATGTCTTGATGGAAATGGAAAACAGAGCACTATGAAAGGAGTTTCAAGACCCACCTGTATAAGGGATATTTCAGACTTACAGCTAAAAGATGTTTTAGGAAAGGATGTCAATTGTATGCAGCTCATGTGGAAGAGCCAGAAAATACGAAGGGGCCAAGCCTTGAAGATTCCTCGGTACTACAAGAATTTGAAGATGTATTACAAAAAATACCTGGATTTCCACCAATAAGGGAGATAAATTTCTCAATTGATTTAGTGCCAGGAGTTGCCACAGTGTCAAAAACACCTTACAGAATGAGCACACCAAAGTTAAAAGAATTACAAATGTAGTTGGAGGAATTGTTGAAGAAAGGGACCTTGGGGACCACCAGTACTTTTTGTCAAAAAGAAAGATGGAACCTTGAGGTTGTGTATTGAATTTCGACAACTGAACAAGTGCACTATAAAGAAAAAGTATCCTCTACCCCGAATTGATGACCTCTTTGATCAGCTAAGAGGAGAAAAGATATTCTCAAAGATTGACCTGAGGGCAGTATACCATCAGGTAAGAATCAAGGAAGAATGCATTCATAAGACAACCTTTAGGACCAAGTATGGGCATTGTGAATTTGTAGTGGTGCCATTTGGGTTGACCAATGCACTAGTTGTCTTCATGTGCTTAATGAATGGCATATTCGGAAATTATTTGGGTAAGTTTGTCATAGTATTCATGGATAACATACTTATCTATTCTAAGTCTGAAGAGGAGCATGAACATCACTTAAGACTAGTATTGTAAGTATTGAGAGAACATCAGTTGTATGCCAAGTTGAGTAAGTGTTTTTTTTATCAAAAGCAGATTCATTACTTGGGACACATTATTTCAGAGCAGGGCATAGTAGTAGATCCAGAGAAGATTGAAGCCATTAGAGGATGGCCAACACCCAGAAATGTGTCAGACGTTAGATCTTTTATGGGATTAGTTGGCTACTACAGAAGGTTCATAGTAGGGTTCTCTAAGATTTTTCACCCCATCACTTCTGTGCAAAAGAAGGAAACTAAATTTGAATGGACACTCAAGTGTGAGAAGAATTTTAATCTGTTGAAGGAATTACTTACTAGTGCACCTGTGTTAAAGATTGTTGACCCAAAGGAAAGTTTTGTAGTATGTACAAACGCATGTAAGGAAGGACTTGGGGGATTCCTCACAAAAAATGGACATGTCATTGGATATGAGTCCAGAAAGATTAAGTAACATGAGAGGAACTATGCCACGCATGACTTGGAACTTGTTGCCATTGTTCACGCCTTGAGGATGTGGAGGCATTATCTCATGGGGAAGAAATTCTAATTAAGGACAGACCATATTGGCTTGAAGTATCTTTTTGAATAGCCAGCCTTGAATGTCACACAAACAAGATGGATGGAATTTTTAAGTGAATATGACTTCAATATCAAACATATCAAGGGAAAGGAGAATAAAGTTGTCGATGCACTTAGTGGAAGAGTTCATATCATGCATGCTACTGCTGTCAGTATGCATCAGTCAGACTTGAAGAGAAGAATTTTAGATGGTCTTGTTACAGACCAACATTACCTACAGGTAAAGGAAAACTTACAACAAGGAGATGTACAACAGAAAATAAAGGAGTATGAGATAAAGGAAGACGGATTGCTCATGCATAAAAATATAATCTATGTTCCTAGTTCTGGAGAACTAAGGAATTTGGTACTGAAGGAAATGCATGATATTTCATATGTTGGACATCCTGGTTAACAAAAAACAATTACAGCAGTAAGAATCCAGTTGTTTTGGTCGAGAATGAAGAAGGATGTTGATGATTACATCGCTCGATGTATGGAATTTCAGAAGGTGAAGGTTGAGCATAGGCACCTAGCGGGTTTGTTGCAGCCATTGCAAATCCCAGAGAAGAAATGGGAAATGATCACCATGGATTTCATCACAGGATTACCCAAAACGAATAAGAAACATGATTCAATCATGGTGGTGGTTGACAAATTAACAAAGGCTACTCATTTTGTGCATGTGAAGACAACGCATACAACGGCTAATATTGCATAAATATTCATGAAGGAAATTGATAGGTTGCATGGGATACCTAGGAAAATCATCTCGGACAGAGATACAAAGTTTACCTCCAATTTATGGAGGGGATTGTTTAAAGGATTTGGCACAAATCCAAACTTTAGCACAACATATCATCCCCAGACAGATGGGCAAATAGAGAGAGTCAATCGAATAATTGAAGACATGTTGAGAATGTATGTGATGGATAAGCCATCTAAGTGGGAAGATTACTTACACTTGGTTAAGTTTGCATATAATAATGGGTATCAAGCTTCATTGAGAATGATCCCATTTGAAGCCTTGTATGGTAGGAAATGTGATACTCCAGTAAGCTGGGACAACCCAGCAGATAGAGTGGTACTTGGGCCGGAGTTTCTCAAGGACATGGAAGACCAGGTGGTCAAGATCAAGCAGAATTTAAAGGCAACTCAGGATAGACATAAATTTTATGCAGACAAGAACATGACAGTTAGAGAATTTAAAGTGGAGCATGTACTTTTGAAAGTGAAGCCCAAGAAAATCTCTTTGAAATTGGGTAGTTGTACAAAGCTAGTAGCCAGATTTTGTGGTCCTTTTAAAATATTGGATAGAATAGGGTCAGTTGCATACATGCTTGCATTGTCTGCTTCCATGAATGTGCATAATGTATTTCATGTCTCTTTACTAAAGAAATATGTAGATGATCCTAACCATGTTATTGATTAGCATCTGATTCAGGTAGAGATAGAGGGAGATTTCCAGGTTTAGACTATGCGGGTATTGGACAGAAAATTCAAAATGCTCCGAAATCGAGTTATAAAGGTGGTCAAAGTTCAGTGGACCTGCTACGGTCCTGAAGATGCTACATGGGAGCATGAAGATGCCATGCGGGTAGAGTACCTACAGATTTTTGAATAAATATGAGATTTTGATCTCTATTTTGTATATGCACTGGGGACAATGCCAAAATAAGGGGGAGGGGATGTAACACCCTAGGTTTTCAACCCCCATTTTAAATAAGGTATTGTTACAATGCTGAAAGGCCAGGGTTCCCAAACAATTATTAAAAGGCCAGTGTGCCCAATACATGTAATTTTTTTTATCATTATTAATAATAAATACATGGCTAGCTACTAAACGGATAAGGACTAGAGTTATAGGGGGCTATGATTCCACAAGAGAGGGGGCTTGAGGGGCTAAGTGTTTATTCATTTTTTAATTACTCCTTTTTGTCTAAGGGAGGGGATCGGTTACGTGAGCTTCTTGGGGAAGGCTAGGAGGTTCTTGATTCCCCACGAAGTTACTTAAACCCACCTCTGGTCTGATGGGGGGGTTGGGGACTGATGGCTTGTTCGTCGATTTCTTGTAAGTTCATTCATTTCCCTCACGCACTCTCATGCACCCACTTACCCATTCATTGATCCATCTTCATTTGCGTCTTAGCTTGGGAAAGGGAACCGAAATGGTGAAGAATTAGCCACGGTATGGTGGGTTGTAGTGGTCATTGGTGTGATCCAGCCATGACTTGAGGCCTGCATGTCTGAGATGTGTTGCCCTGTGTCCAGCGTTGCTCACAGCTGCGAGTCCTGAGAGTTCCAGCATTGAGATTCTGGGCCAGTTGCGCTGGAGCCCGAATAAGGAGAAGGACTGCCTGAGGGACTGCATGGCAAAGAAGGGTGGAGGTTCATTCTCTCGGATGGTGAAATTTGGGTTGAAGAGAGCTGGGTACTGGGATTGTTGTGAGTTATGGGAATCCTGTGAGAGCTTGGGTGCTGAGTGGTTTGGGAAGCCAAGTAACACTCTGGAACCGTCCTTGTGGATTCATATCCCTTGCTCGGGGGTGACACTGTTTTTTAGTTTGGAACAGTAGTGTCTACGGTTGGGTGGAACGTCCTTGGTCTGCAGCCAATTGGTGTCATCTTTCATCAAGATAAGTGCTCTCTGTTATGGTGACATTTACATGTATATGAATGTATTTTTGTTGTATATTTAATTATCGTTTAACTGAATCTTTAGACTATGCATGCTTGCTGACTATTGGTGTGCATGTCGTTAAAGTTTTTTCTTTTGTGCATCCTTAAATTTTAAAAAGGTATCGGTAAGAGAAATAAGTCCAAGAGCAGGCTTGAAGGTAGCATACCCCGGCCTGTGGGTGGCTAGGAATGTTACAGGTAGGAACAAGGGGCCATGTCGGATTATGACACATGGGGTCGTTCATTATTCTTGACAGATCTAGAAAATTTAGTGTGGCTAGATCAGTGATAGTTAGATCACTAGGAAGAAATTTTCATATCTGAAATTAGTCACATAGAGTTGCATACGAAAAATTGACAAGTATGAAACCCAAAAGTCACAAAGAAATTCATGTATATAGAGCCACATATAATTATTTTCAATTGGGATTTAAAACTATACAACATTGGATTTGATTGATCAGATATTTATCTTGCGTGAGAGTATTAGTATAAAATATTACAAGGTATAAGACCTTTGTAGTAAGCACCGGTAAGACGAGTCCTAAATTCAAGAATATTCGAAAAAACATGATTATAACACCTTGGAGATCGATGCAAGGAGTGAAGGATGGAATAATTGTCACCACCATATTATCATGTACAAGGTCGAGTGAATTATCAATGGAATACATGGCTTATGAGTTTGATATTAGGTTTATAAAATTTATTTTGAATTTTTTATTGCATTAATGTACTAAGTATTTTGTTATAGATATCATTATAACATTATTTATTATATTTATTTAGTCGCAAGGTTTATATGAGAATACAAGAGCCAATGATTAGATTGTTGAATGAAGAGAGTTGGGATGATGTTAGATGAAACTATCCAAACTCAAGCTCTACAACAACACTAAGAGAGCTTTTTGTTGCATTCAAAAAAGTATGTTGATTTATTATATTTATTTTATTCATTTGTAGGTTAATTCATTTCTATTTTATTATGTGTGTGTGTGTGTGTGTGTGTTTTTCATAAAGGATATCGAAGAGGAAAACGGATGGAGTACTAGAGACCCTTAAAAGCTATATTCAAAGAACGAAATTCGAAAGACAAAGAAGGCAATGTCT
>ML791992.1:264657-285138 GCA_009831015.1 Picea engelmannii | reverse complement strand
TTATTCAAGTCTAAATTCAAACTCAACATCCCAATAATAATCAACTTACAAAAAGTAAACATGTTACAAAGTGAAATTTGAACCCGACAAGAGAGGAAACGACTTTTCCTCTCAACCACTCAATCTTCCAATTAACTCTTTTTTTTTTCTTTTTTCAAAGAAAGCTGTGGAAAACCCATTGAATACTTCCTCATAATCCATGGATGATAAGCAGAGTAAACAATAACCCCAAAGAGCATGAGAGCCAAACCCATTACCTTCCCAACTTCAAGGAAGAATATGTATGTCTAGCATCGGGACCAATTAAATTAATTAAAACTCCCAATTAACTATAAATATATAATATTAGTAATTAAATTTCCATACACCATTAAAGTAAGTTTGAATGTCTCATTCTAACACGTACCTCAAGCTATCATAATGTCTGCTTAGTATGTGAATATATATATTAAAAAATGGGGAAAAGAACACATGTGTGCAACATTATGAATAGGCGTGTCTCACCATGTTTACTCTATATATATATATATAATTGGGGAAAAGAAAATGTGTGCAACTCGATGTATATACTTAATTATTCTTCGACATTATTAGACACACGAGTTGAGAGACTTAAATTTCCCGACGACTTCACCAAAAATATTGATGGTCGCTTCCAAACAAGTAAATAACGATTATTTTATGCCTCGTTTTGCACTCTTAAATTAAATTACTTTAAAAGGGAAAGACCACATAACAAATCCAGTCAATTTTCACCCAACAAATTAAGTTTTTTTAATAAATTTAAATATGATAATAATTGTATTTAATTGGTGGCGGTGGTGGTGGTGAAAATAACGATCACATAACATATTAAGACAGTTCCCATACATGAAACTAAATCACTTTTCAAAAAATAATTTTAAATATGAAACAATGATAGTGGGAAAACGATTTTAAATATGATAGTATTTGTATTTTATTGATGATGAAGATGATTTTATAGAAACTTAAATAATAATAATAATGAATTATCAAACTTAAATAGTGGTAGTTTAAATGTTTTAAGTTTTTTTTTTTTTTTTTTAAGGATATTATCAATTTAATTTTACTCGAAATTTCACAAGAGATTATTTTATCTACGTATTTGAAAGGTTAAAACTATACAATCCTAGTGTTCCAAGAGTTTTTCAATATGATGAATCTATTTATGCATTCAGAAATGCAATTTAAACAACATAAAATTGAGATTTCACCCTTTATATCACCGAATTCCTACAAAAAATACCAAAATGTAAAATGTTTAGACAACGCCCTTAAGATATATCATATGGCAACGACGTTCATTAAAACCAACAATATTTTATCGAACCTTAATAATAATAGTGATTTATTGAACCGTAAAATATATCATATTTGTATTTAATTTGTGATGATTAAGAAAAAAAATTGTTGTAATGATGTCTATTAAAACCATGGACTTTAAAAAATAATAATATCAATATTAATTTATTAAACCTTAAATATATATAGTTCCCGAGGTGTAGGACACTAGGTGACAGAGTGTGATGTTAAGGCACTCCGTGATGTTATAGTCATTGGTTCGAAACCTAGCTATATTAAGGGTTAGTGTGGCTCAGGTCGGGTGGGATCCACGAATGATTTTGACGACTTAGATACCCCTAAATCACGGTTTCTTAACCACAAGCTAGTCCCACAGATCACAGACAAACTAACAAACAAAAATATATATATATATATATATAAGACATTAATTAAAATTAATATTGATATATTAAACCTTCAAATAATATATTTTTTTTTAATTTATTATTTTTTAAATTTTATTATAAAAAATTAATTACAATAAATTAAATTGTCGTATATTTATCTTTAATGTTCAATTTAATCATAAATAAATTGTCATATAATTATCTTTAATATCTAATTTAATCATAAATATAAATATGGACCAAATAACGTGTACCTAAAATATAAAAAAATATAACATGAATCATTAAAAAATTTAAAATGTTTTAAAGGTTGTTGTTGTAGTTTAGAAAGTGCACAAATGCATTAGATAGACAATTTGGTGTGGCCGTTAACATAGTGGACAAAACAACTTTCGAAAACATTGTTTAATATACAGTTTGGTGTGACAGTTAACATAGTGGACAAAACAACTTTCGAAAACATTGTTCAATAGACAATGTATGTAGAATTAGTGAAGAAAGTTTTTAATGTTGTAATTTAATTGTTTTGTTTTTTGTTTTTTTTTTTAAGAATATTTTCTGTTTAATTTTGTCTAAAATTTAATGAGAAATTGTTGGATCTACATATTTGAGTGGTTAATTCTGTATAATCTAGGTGTTTTGGGGATTTTTTAGTATGTCGAGTCTATTTCTGCATTCAGAAATGCAATTTAAACAATAAAAAATTGTGATTTCGTGCATATTTATGTTGTTGAATTCCGATGAAAAGGGTCAAAATATAGAACAGTTAGACAACGTCATTTTCAATGATCTCGTTGAGATGAAGCTTAAGCAGATGACATTTGGTAGATTCTTCAACATATTCAAAGATTATATGGCATAATAGACACGCTCTCCACTATACAATAGAGCTCGTTTTGGAGGAGTAGGACAAGGACGTTCCAAGTGAGTGGTACCAACCAATAGTTGTTGGCCCATGCATGTGTTTGCATATGCAATACATAGTTATCTTCCCATCATGGAAGTCCCATGGGGTTTATGATGACAGTCTTCAATAGTTAATATGTTGAACAACATGCAAAAGTATGCTCCCCTCATAGTAGGTTTTAGAGAAATTGAATAATTGTGCTTAGCCCAACAATTCAAATGTCAATCTCACATATATCGGGTGTGACTTTCTGAAAACAAATAAGATGGGGCTATTGTTGTTCAATGAGATCCGCCAACCCTTTCATCCTTGAAAGGACCTCCAAGTATTCTTGAAACCAAACATTGCATGTCAAAGTAGTCTCCTTTTCATTATCATTTTGAAAATTGGCAATTGATTCCTCATTTTTAGAACGATGTGATGTTATGTCGACCTTAGAATCTTTAGTGGGGGTGTAATGTTTCTTACTTGGCTAGTCTAGGAAATATTGCTAATGTGTGTGTAGGATTAATCGTTTACAGCATATAAATGATCATACAAATAACAAATGTGGCAAAGGACTGCAAAGTATATATTATGATATCTCTGTGGATTACAAAATGGTCGAATGCGGCTAAATAAACTGACAATACTCGACTAGATCAACAGACAAAGGATCTTAGCCAGAATACAAATAAGCAACTAAAAGATAATACCCGGAATATGGGAGCACTGCGGAATCAATGGATGCACTGGGACTATGGCAGCTCTGACGATAACTGTTGGAAGTCTGGAAAGTTCGCTCTGGGAGCTGTACTTCTCGGAATGGCCTAGAAACTGTCCCAAATGATGTGCCCTGCTCTAGTCCTCAGTACTGGTAACGGTCAGAACCTTTTGTTGGTGAGTTTGGACCCCGGATGGATCCCCCTAGGGGAATGCACCCCTCTTTCTCTGGCAAAATGCATCCTAGTGATTCCACCATTGGAATTGAACGATATGTGTCTCAAAATGACCGCCTTGGTCTACTGGGAAATGGGTCGAAAGGGTTTCCCTGAATATGGCCTGATGCTCGCTCTGGAACCCCAAATGTATCCGTCAAAAGTGTCACACATCCAAGTTTGGAAAATGCGCCCCAATTGATTCCTCCGTCAAAATCTGATGAGGAACAAGGCAAAAGATGTGCCTTGCCTTCCTCTCAAATGGGTCAGAGGGAAATCTCGGAATTCTCCCTGGATGGGATAAGTCGACTAAAAAACCCTCTCAGAAGTTGCGCCCTCACTCTGGATGAATACGCCCTTGTTGTTGAACATTGTGTAACTGTTGTTGAAGAATGATGGAAGACCTGAATGATCTCCTCAGTGACTAGGGTGTGTCTCTCAACACCAAAATCAGCCAACTGGTGTCTTCCTCCTGGAATCCATTGAACTATCTCTTATGAGATGCACCTCTTCTCCTCAATGACAAGTCATAATCTGCATAATGATGAGTTAGGTCATTGACTATTCTCTGATAGCTTTCCAAAACCCCAATTCACTGCTGAAGCCCTAATTCGTTGTTGACCTTTTCCCTCCAAGTGACTTTTACTTTATTTTATTATTCATTGATTAAATCACTTAATTAATTAATTAATTAATCATTTTACCTCTAAAAAGTGATTTATCCATCCTTATGGCTTCTCCGGCCACTAAAAGTCCCTTCTCATCATCTTATCATGTAGTGCTCTTCTTCCCGATTCTGATGAGCTATTACACTAAGGGGTTTCCCCAAGTAATATGCCCATTATGACCTTCTTAGTGAAATTAACTAAGATATGACCCGTAATAACTCAAAATTACGGAAATCGTCGGAATGCAACGAAACCAAAACCAAGCTGTGCGGAATGGATCCTGATGATGAACGATGCAAGTCAGGCCCAATAAAACCCCTCAATATCTCTCGAACTCTCTGTCGCCCCTATCTGGCTACTCTAGTAGGCATAACACTCTGTAAAGTTATAATGTCCCAAAATGGGGACATTATAGTCCTCCCTGCCGGAATATTGCTTGTCCTCAAGCAATAATTGAATCCCATTACATATGATACCGGGGTCCCATATCCACCTATGTGATGCAAGGTAGTCTCCCCTGAAGACGTGGTATCTCCAAGTGCTCACCACACATGACACCCATGTGTTCCTAATGAGTAGAATGATCAATGGTCGAGGAATCTCAGTCAACTCTCTGAGTAACCACTCTACTCTAAACTCAACTCCATCAAACACTGAACTACCAAGCACTCCAATCCTTGGATCCCATATCAAAATGACAACTACAATGCCATGTGGAGTATAGTTCTGTAACATATCAACACCATGAGTCTCCTTCAAATAACACATGGCCTCAACCCGAAATGGGTATATCCTACAAAACCATTCCAAACTCAACACGACCCCCACCGACTGAACATGTTGTTGCCATAGTGAGGTACTACAAGACCTCAACGAATCACCAGTCAGTGACGTGCTCTCCCCAATACTGAAACTTAATGGAAAATCAAAGTGACTCCCCCCTGCAAACGTCTGCTCTTCTCCATCAATCAATGAAATGTTTGGTCCTATAATCCCAGAGTCAAATGCTAGTCTCTGACAGGGACCATCATGTCAATGCCGCTTTACTTTGATCATGACTGTCTGCTCAAAGTATCCATATTGGACCCTCCACTCTTGGATCCTCATAAGAAGAAACAAACTATTGACCAAATGGACTACCGTATCCCATGTCAAATTTGGAAGTTCATCACTTCCAATCCCCACTAACTGCTGGTGTGCCCTACTGGTAACTGTCGAAAGCACTCCACCCTCATCCCAATGAGAGTTTGAATATGTAGCAACCTCTAAGATATCCTTTGTCCCATGGCCTAGGATACTCCCCATCACGCCCATGGCCTAAACTGTCTTCCCTTGATGATCTACCCCTATCCTGATGAATGCAATAAAGACAATCTTGTCAAGTGGTCTCGACCTACCAACTCTCCATGTCCCCTGCCACTGTCTAGCTCCCTATGTGTTGTTGTCAATGATGAAAATATCGAGAAAGGCTATCATAAATATCTGCAACCAACTGTAGGACTGGAAAGTATCATATGCTTTGGTCAATCCAAAGGCCTTAACCAAAATCTCGTCCATCGGTACCCATGGTAAATAATCACATGTACTCATCACTGAACACCAACCATCAGGTACAATAGTAGGTATCTCTACCAACTATGGGTCAATCATTCTCCATCCATCATCACTCACGCAATTGTTGCTATGGTGAAGGTGATCTCCCAGATCTCTATATTGTTGCAAGGGAGAGGAATCTCCATGCTCTATTGAGTACATCTCCTCCCTACCATCCAGTGCGTCCCCCTGAATCCCAATGTACACCTCTGTATGTCTCTGTGAACTACCACTCATCACTATGTGCCCCTGCATACTCATGTGATCTCCTGTATAAACTTGCAACATCATGGATCCTGGGTGTACTAAGGGGTCATCCTCTACATGAAGGTCAACCAATCCTGGAACATAAATGGAAGTGTCCTCAGAACTGCCCCTAGCTCTGGAATTCCTATGTGTATGTGTGTGCCCAATTATCTCAACACCCCTCATGAAGGGTGGTCCCTATGACCTATCGATATCCTCATGTATATCTGGATCATATCTCTCCATACTCATCAGTGATCCTGGGTACTCCTCATGCTCCTCCCTCAACTGGTGCTCCACTGCTAAACCACAAACATCCTCTCGCAAAGTGGTTGAGGGATATATCTGACTCTCTGTTGAAATAAGTGTAGTGGATTTTTGTCTAGTTTCCTCAAGGAGCTCCTCTGATCTAGACTATGATTCCTAAAGGGTTTTCTGTGTTCCTTTCAAGAATCTTCATGTGCTCACCAACTCATGAGTGAGTCGGTCCACCTCAACCTCCTGCTCCCTTAGTGCCCTGTGATACATCTCGCCAACCTCCAATAGGTAATCCCTATCCCTCAACCATTGTCGGTAGTCGGCCCTCATCACAATCACTCTCTCCCTAAGTGTATGGAAGTCATCAATGACAAGTCCCCCATCTGAACTATCATGTGCCATTGAGGCCCTCCAACAATAACCTGCCACCAATGCATGTGTATCATCAATGCATCTAGTGGCTGCCATGATCATGTCCTCATTGACTCTCAACTGTCCTTCCAAGTGTCTTGACTCCTAGTCACAATCCCGTTGAGGTGCTACCTCATACCTCTCACTACTAGTGTCAACAATGGAATCCCCAACAACACACTCCTCAAAATATAAGGCATTGAACTACCCATTGTCCCATGTGCTACTAAGTCCTCCTGTATGCCACTGCATGCCATCACCAACTACGACCCCTATCTGAATCGCACCATATCCTGTATGGGCACTTGTATCCTCCTATGCACTCACCCTACTAATATCATCTGCGCTTGGATCCCATACAGATGTGTCCAAACACGTACTATGGTCATTCCGACCAATAAGGAGTGCATCCTCATCACTGTAGATTGATCCTGGGAGTAAGTGTCCCAACAAGTTGTCAGTCTCCACAACCTATTCCATCAATGGAATCTCCAAGAGTGGTGATTCACTCTCCTCATATTGATAGGTATGTGTAAGGTCAACTATCTCCAATCCATACCTCTCCTCTTGGGTCTGCAGATCCATATGTTCCTTGTGTACAATCCCCACACAAGGCTCCTCTACCATATCAGGAATGCCATTGATATCCTCATGTGTCGTGGCTAGCATAGTTGACTGAGAAGATGAAAAATGTGGCTCACTCATCATAGGCTCATCATTCTTCATACATGACTTCCTGGAAGCCATGTCTACACCCACCAGTAGGTCATCCAACCTCCTAATCTCATCATGTCTAAGTGCCAACACATATGAATCTTCACAAGTGTCACCACTATGTTGAAGTGTTGAATCCTCAACATTACATGATGGGGAAGATGAAGGATATGCGTTATCATCCTGTCCATACCACTATCCCTCAGATGTGCAAGAGTCACTAGCCTTATCAGACTACTCCAAATAGGCATCTATGGTTTCATTCACATGCATCTCCTCATCCTCGTTGTCATAGTGCACCTCAACAATGCGCACCTTTCCTTTACCCCTACATCTATGATTTGGTTTCCAAGGCACTTTGCAACTGTAGCAACGCTCCCTACATCTAATGGGTATAGGCTCCATCTGTGCTCCTGTCAATCCACTCGTTGGTAATGATGTATCTAGATCCTTATCTGATTTTCCCCTTAGGTTGGCAGGAAAACCAACTTTTATACCATTGTAATGTTCCTGAATTGGCTAGTCTAGGAACTATTGCTAATGTGTGTGTAGGATTAATCATTTACAACATATAAATGATCATACAAATAACAAATGCGACAAAGGACTGGAAAATTTATATTATGATATCTTTGTGGATTACAAAATGGTTGAATGCGGCTGAATAAACTGACAATACTCGACTAGATCAACAGACAAAGGATCTTAGCCGGAATACAAATAAGCAACTAAAAGATAATACCCGGAATATGGGAGCACTACGGAATCAATGGATGTGTTGGGACTATGGTAGCGCTAACGATAACTATTGGAAGTCTGGAAAGTTCACCCTAGGAGTTGTACTTCTTGGAATGGCCTGGAAACTGTCCCAAATGATGCACCCTGCTCTAGTCCTCAGTACTGGTAACGTTCAGAACCTTATGCTGGTGAGTTTGGACCCCATATGGATCCCCCTGGGGGAATGCACCCCTCTTTCTCTGGAAAAATGTGTCCTAGTGATTCCACCGTCGGAATCAGACGAGATGTGTCTCAAAATGATCGCCTTGATGTCCCTGAATATGGCCCAATGCTCACTCTGGAACCCCAAATGTATCCGCCAAAAGTGTCACACGTCCAAGTCTGGAAAAAGAACCCCAGTTGATTCCTCTGTCGGAATATGATGAGGAACCAGGCAAAAGATGCGCCCTGCCTTCCTCTCAAATGAGTCGGAGGGAAATCTCGGAATTCTCCTTGGATGGGATAAGTCGACTAAAAAACCCTCTCAGAAGTTGCGCCCTCACTCTGGATGAATGTGCCCTTGCTGTTGAACACTCTGTAACTACTGCTGAAGAATGATGGAAGACCTGAATGATCTCCTCGGGGACTAGGGTGTGTCTCTCAACACCGAAATTAGCCAACGGGTGTCTTCCTCCTGGAATCCACTAAACTATCTCTCCTGAGATGTGCCTCTTCTCCTTAATGACAAGTCATAATCTGCATAATGATGAATTAGGTCGCTAACTCTTCTCTTATAGTTTTCCAAAACCCTAATTCACTGCTGAAACCCTAATTCATTGTTGATCTCTTCCCTCTAAGTGACTTTTACTTTATTTTATTATTCATTGATTAAATCACTTAATTAATTAATCATTTTACCTCTAAAAAGTTATTTATCCATCCTTATGGCTTCTCCGGCCATTGAAAGTCACTTCTCATCATCTTATCATATCGTGCTCTTCTTCCCGATTCCTATGAGCTATTACACTGAGGGGTTTCTCCAAGTAATATGCCCATTATGACCTTCTTAGTGAAATTAATTAAGATATGACCCATAATAACTCAAAATTACAGAAATCATCAGAATGCAACGAAACCAAAACCAAGTTGTGCATAATGGATCCTGATGATGAACGATGCAAGTCGGGCCCAATAAAACCCCTCAATATCTCCCGAACTCTCTGTCACCCCTATCTGGCTACTCTGGTAGGCATGATGCTATGTAAAGTTATAATGTCCCAAAATGGGGACATTACAGGGGGGAGATCTTAGTTGAATGCACCCAACCTCTAGAAGCTACTTTAATTGTTTCTTTGGTTATTCACTTCTAGCGTGCAATACCTTGTATGTAGGTGCATTGGGCAACAACCCCCAAAGGAATCATATCGATAATATGTTCAATCTTGCATTGTGGGGCCAAACCTTGAGGCACTTCAAACACATCCTAATAATCATTTAATAGGGTTTGAAGGGATGTGGGGACTTGATGTACTATAGTATCTGGTTTGATTGGATGCACCACACATAAATGGAGGCATCATTTATGTCATACTTGCTTGACCATTGCATGACCAGTAAGGAGTGGAGGGATTGTGTCAATAACATCGTTAAATGTGAAACCCTTTTCACCCTATAATAAAGTATACCAATTTAGACTTACATCATAGATGGCTTTGCAATATGATTGGTAATGATGACCTAATGTGAGAGTAACACAATCCAATGGGGTAACATCACATTCCACCGTATCTTGAAAAGGAGACATGGTGATTGTACGAAGCAATGAATATTAACTAGGGAATGACTAGTATTATTGGTGACCCACAATAAATGTTATGGGTGAAGATGGGGAGTGGAAGGGAGCTTTAGTTTTGAGATTGCGAAGTCTACAAAACAAATTCTTTTGACTACCATTATCGAGGATGAGATAATAAATGTGGTCATTGTTATGAACCAAGCACCTTGAAAATGATAGAAAGTCAATGAATACATTCCACTTTAAGGGGTAAACCTCCTTTTAGAATATATCCAATTCACAAGACAAAATATAATGATCCTAAGACTAGGTCTCCTTGGTATATATATATATATATATATATATATATATATATATATATATATATAGGAGACAAAGGGTACAATGAAAGGTTCTAGCCGACCTAGTACTATTAAAAATAAACTAATAATGAATGCTTATTAAGGCCTTAACATTAGGGCCCCATGGGACTTAACAGTCATCAATTTGACAATTATGGGTAAACAAGGATTCTCAATTAGCTAGGGTATAATGGTGGGACGCAAGGACTAGGGTTGCATCAAGGTTGTATATTTTGAGACTTAGACAATCTCCATGGGTTGGGGAGACGTCAAGTATGTAGGGGATGTGCCCCATTGTTTAGAAAAAATATAAGGGCCTCAGGGGGTACTTCATGATACAACACATGATGTTCATTAGATTAATGTGTATTAGATTTATGAAAACAACAATAAGAGGGTTTTTAAGATGTAGGATAAGTTGTGTTGGGCAATGGAGGAGAGGCCACTGCAAGGGAAGGAGATGTATAAGAAGCTTTGGGTGAACAAAGAGAAGGAGAAGAAGAACGAGGAGATAATGCAATGTGCTTTCCCAACTAGTGATTTGTTGTAAATGCTCACCCAAAGGCTTGATTGAGATCATCATAGTCAAACATTCCAACCTCAGTGCGTAAAGAAAGAAACATACTAGCAATAAACTTGATATAGAGAACATATTTTGGATATGTGATAGATAATTGTATCTAGAGCTTATTGAATTTAGCAATATAAACATGAGACTAACCTGAGGACTGACAAAGATGAAGCCAATCCGCCCATAAAGAATTATAATACCTTGGTGTGTAAATCCTTTGCCAAAATGCCTCACAAAACTACAACTAGGAGGTTGTGGGGTTATGATTCAGAGGTGTCTCCCCTAGCTCCACATAAAGGGTGGAACAATTGTGAATATTTTGCCACCACTTCAGTGCTAGCACATCTAGATGCAACTCTACCTATTTCATTTTCTTGGCATCCATCATCCTTGGTTGAGAGTCAAAATACATGGATACGATTTGAATCCAAGCATTAATATGTTCACCATCCATGTTGTGGAATACATGGGCAAGGTAATCTTGGACTCTTAGTGTAGAGATTTTGGATCATCTAATGAGGACCCCTTCAGTTGGGCCAGGGCCCACATTACTGCTTGCAAAGTGTTAGTAGTGATATGCATGAGTTGTAGTGAAGAAACATTTGAGCTGGAGTCAGAGATTGATTTATCTTTACTGGGAGCCATGTAGTAGAACCATTGAGAATCACGTTATTGAAGTATGCCATGGATTTGTGTACCAAACACAACAAATTCTTCAACTATTAAAGGAGTTGGCCTCTTGGTATGCCAAATAGGAGTTTGAAAAAAAAATGTTTGAATCTTACTATAGAGATTCAACTCTGACAACTTAACATTTGCATGAGCAATGAACTACCAAGGAGTAGGCCTTGCGATATGTGTAGATCAAACTTAAGAAGTTGTAGAAATTTGAGCTACCGAGCAGTAAGCCTCTGATAAGTGTAGATCAATCTCTATGAATTTTATGCTATGATATTGATTGATATGGTTGTCATAGTAAAAAAAACATACAATCTTCATAGAGANTCTCATTATATTTAGATTAAAGACCTTTCGATCAAAGTTGACCAAATCAAACACATTTAGAGTCCTTTATTTAATTTTTGAGCTCTCCACTACTACCTTCCAATGGCTACAATTCTAAATGCTTTTATAGAAAGATGTTACAACAATCTTCCTAATATGCTTGATAAGTCAAAATAACCACACCAAAACTTGCACGGAGCTCATGCTTTAGTGTGCCTTTTATTTATTATGACGAAGGCATTCTATAGGAATAACTTTTCAAGAAAACTTGTCAACAAGTTGACAGGTTTTCGAAAACAACCATCTTTGTTCACCATTCCTCATGTTGACAGGTTTTCGAAAAAACCATCTTTATTCACCATCCCTCGATCACGAGCATTGATACCCCTTTGTCTCTATCATAGAAATAATTGCCACATCATGTATCTACATATCCTATCTCTGTATTGTCCATTAACAGATAACATATCAAATTGCTTCATCATAAATACTCCTTGACCAACTCATGTACTCTATACATTGCCTCACGGCCTCCACCTCCCTCATCCTAGCCACCTCCTTCACCACTTCATTCTGATTTAATTGATTTACCTGGCCGTTTCTTTTTCCACAGTGGCGCTAAGCTCATCGAATGCCTAGGAAAACTTGGGAAAATCTCTGTGTTGACTGTTCTTGAGAACCTCAAAGAAAAATATCTTGAGCATGTTGTGATTTTACTTAGAGGGGTTCCTGCAGACAACAACCTAGTAACCTTCAATGAAAGTAGTGTTGGGCATGTAAATGTGAGTGAGCACATTCTTCTTATTTAGTAATGGGGCTTAAATCTGACTGTACTTCTTTAGAACTTGGGGTTGCTTAAAAGAAGCTTGCAATGGTGTCCTTCGTAACTCCTTTCATGGCATTTTTTGCCCTTTTTGCCTTTAATTTTTTCTTGTTTTTGTAGAATTTTCCTTGGGCTTGAATATCTCTATTTGCAGAGTGGATCAGAGAGCTTTGAGTAGTTACAAGATTTGTTCATGAAGATGTTTGAGAGTGATATCAATAACTTTCATACGTCTTTGAAGTCGTTCGACAATAAGAGGAATTAGTTTGATTTCCATAGGGGAGTAGTCGTGAGAAAATAATCTTTTCTTTTTCTATGCATTTTTTGTTTCATCTCTTGCAATTGTTGTTCAGGATGAATACATTGCATTGGATTTATGGAATTTTTCCTATTGGAGTCATAGAATGTTACTCTCGTTGTTTATGTTGCACTTTAGGAAGCTATGATTCTTGTGTAGCAGTGTAATATGCTCAACTTAGTTGAAACTAGAGATTGTCTTTGAAATAAGATCATATAGTCTGATCCATTTCTCTGTGGGAGAACTTACTTGGTCATAAAAATAATACTCAAAAAATGTATATTGTATAACTACTAAAATTGGTAGAGCTCTTGGAGCATTTGAGTCTCTAGTGCCCCTTTGCTTCTTAGAGTCTATTTTTAGCATTTGGTATATATTCTATAGAATCTATGCACATGAGTTGGAAGGGATATGATTAGTAATCATCAAACAATAACAACTAGTCATTGGGCTTTAGCCAATTTGTTATGTCAAACATCAATGTTGTCTTTCTATTGTTGAAATATTGTAACTGCGAAGAATATTCTAAATATAATTGAGTTATTATTATATAGATCAACCCTCTTTTGTGGATTGATCATGTCGGGACTTATGTATGACCAAATCCCCTATTGTGGATTGGTCAAACCATGTTTATATGGTGCTAATTGAGAAGTTGCCCCCTAGGGATAATTAAAGTGGTTTTAACCACTAGTTGAAGAAGTCGGCCCTGCTCGGTGAAAAGACACAACCCTAGTGCCTATCAGCTAGTATAAATAAGAGAGGATGATGCCTCATTCTCTCACTCACTTAGCCACTCATCTAGTGCACACGTTTTGGAGATAGTTGTAGTTGCTAGAAGAAGGAGAGAGAGGTGCATGCTCAATCTTGGTTATTCTTGGTGGTGGTCTTTTATCTTGGCATTGTATTGGCAATCAATATTAAGGAAGTTTTTGATGGGTTTTCTCCCCCATGAGGGTTTCCCAGGATAAAATGTTGTGTACCTTATGATTGTGTTTCTCTCAGTGATCCTTCTTATGTTGTTATTGTCTAGTAAATTGAAAAGAAATTAATAACAACTCTAAATTTAACATCTATTTCCATAAAATATGAAGGCAATTTAATGCCATTGTTTTTTCCTTGGTGCTAGGTACTACGTGTTTTTCATATTTGATGTTTCATCTATTAGCTTTGTGAGGTTTAAGTTTTTCTATGACTATGTTCTATATTCAAACTTGTTGAATTTATGTTTACCGTTGTGGGGAATATAATGTAGGTGACCCTATAACTCTTTGGGTGAACAAGGTTGGTTCTTACAACAATCCTCAAGAAATGTATAACTACTACAATCTACCTTTCTGTCATCCAAGAAACGGCCCTCTAGACAAGTGGGGTGGGCTTGGAGATATTTTGGAGGGAAATGAGCTAATTGATAGTCAAATTGATATTAAATATGGAAGTAAGTTGAACTTTTTCAGATATTCCTTCTTATTCATATTTTAAGATTTTGGATTTTGATAGATGGTGATATTCAAAAGGAAAGATGTGCATAACTCACAGGTCCAATTTTTGAGTTTTTTAATTTGAGTTTAACTTGCTACAACCTTTAAGGCAAATGCCATCTTGCTTATGCAGTGAGATAATGGTAATTATTGAACATTTAACACAATTAATCACCTAATGTGGAGTGCAACGAGGGGAATATATATTGATTTTCTTTAATATAGTAATATGAAGTTAAGGTTATATCACAAGTGAGGTCCAATTGTGTCAGTCTTAAACAATTTGATTCTTTGGCAGCAAATGTTACTAAAAGCAACATTTGTAGCATTGAGCTTGACATTGAGAAGGTGCAACAATTCAAGGATGCTATTGAGAACATGTATTGGTCTGAATTCTTCATGAGTATGTTCTCCTTTTTCATATTATTCAATTGCCTGGTGCCATAGTAAAACTTTAAGATGGTAATAGTGTTTGCAATAGATTCCATGGTCATTGACTTATGTTTTGGTTTGATGACAATGGTATGCCATGTTGGATGGATTGTCCCAAATGATCTGCCACTTTGGGGTAGGCATTTTCTTCTCTAAGATGTATATCCGTTGATTTGTATTTCACAATATGTCATGTTCCCTAGGGTATTCAAGGCATTGATGCAGATTTGGATATGTAGGATTTGTGGGAGACCAACATCAAGACAAGAAAGATGATCAAAGGCATTTGCTTTATACACATAAGAACCTTGTTGAGAAATCAAATAAGGACCAAGTCAGTGAATTGTGTGCTTTATAAATATTTTTATTTCCTTTGGCAACTTGGAAAGGGCACTGATTGTTTCTTTCATGCAACCTTACCACCTTACCTTGATGTGGTGGACATAAAATATGTTGCATGTGAATTGCAGATAATACAGCTCGATCTTACTCAGGAAAATCCTCAAAAAATCTGTTGCATGTGAGTTGCAGATAATACATCTCAATCTTACTCAGGAAAATCCTCAATCACTTTTACCTGGAAACACATTGGAGTTCACATAATTTGTAAAATGGGTTGAGACTAATATAACCTTCCCCATGCATTTTGATGTATATTTGGACCATCCTTTTTTGAGCACCAGTTTTTTTAGTACCAGGTATAATTCAAGTACCAAAGTATGGTATTGACTTTTTGTTTGATTTTGTTTGTGCCTTTTCTTCCATGCAACCAAGCACCTCACCTTCCACCCCACAATCAAGGGTAAGATATTATTTGGGGCTCACAACCTCAACAACAATTGGTTCACGAATGATTTTGTAAGCATTGTTGTTCATCATGTGTAGACACGTTCTTTTACATGCCCCTTCCTTACCCCACTAAGTTCACATCAAAACTATAATGGTAACTTGTGGTTATCTTTATTCTTACTTTAGACTCTTTCCAAAAAATTTGTATGGAGAATAGGGATAGTGAAATATATATATATATATATATATATATTCCTTATAATTTTATTATTAGATAAAGAAGAATATCAAAAATGTATTTTCAAAAATTTAATTTGTGAAATGAAATTTATGTTTCTCTTTTTAGCATCTAGAAAACATGTCGTAATGAGGTGGTAGGTTGGATTTTAACATATTGTATGCACTGTAGATATGAAATTCCATAGTTAAAGTCACTCTTTATAATATCATCTTTACGTATTATATTATACTATGAGAATTATGAAATTGTTGGTTTAAAGAACCAATAATTACTTTGTTTTATAAATATCCTATCAATCCTATTCTGAAGCCAAATGGCTAAAGGAAGAATTATGTAACATCCCCATCCACCCAAGCCGGGCCATGCTACTCCAGATAACACTCTGATACCAATTTGTAACGTTCCCAACCACCAACAGGTCGGGCATCGTCACTGAGTAAACATATTTTAAGGAAATATTCACATATAAACTTAACAACAATAAATATAGATAACATGAAAACATACATGCAACGAAACACATGATAACATTACAAGAATCACAGACATGCACTAAAATACATCATTTAACCATTAAGTACATAAAAGATACTTATCTCTTAATTGAAGTACACCAACTGTGTGCAGACCTTCCACGAACCTCCTAGCCTTAGACCACACTGCTCATCACTCTCAGCAGTGGGTCACCCCCAAGCTGGGACTAAACTCCATCGTGCAAGGGATTCCTAGGTTAGGAAGGGACAATAGGAAGTTGCACAGTACAACATGAAGGATTTCCTCCAAGGAGCCACTTATGCCCACAACTCACAGAATCTCATCCCCCACATGCATGTCCCACCCCAAGAGTGTACACATTCATTGTCACATAGTCCATCAGCTACTACACCTCCTTTTTCGGGGCTTCAGCAACATGCTGGATCAAGAATTATCTGAGCTCTGTAGCTGCTACTGGACTCCCTCCAGGAGAACTCACTTCCTCAGCACACTCTCTCACCTGGAGAGAGTTGCACACATGCCTGACAACCTGCTTCTTCTATCCACGGGCTTGACAACCCGCTTCTTCACTCTTGTTCCTCAACACACAAGCATGGTGATGGAAGCAACAAAAACTAGACGTGGGAAACGGTACCGATAAGACAAAATGCAGGAAACCTACAGGGTACAGGTGAAGCAAAGGTATCAATTCCGCTTATTGCAGAGGTTCCAGGTGTTTTTAGGAATTCCACAATGGATTTCTAGGGTTACTGTGTGCTTGTCGGGTATGTTGCTCAATCTAGGTAATGTATGGCTAGCCTCGGTCCCAATGGTCAGAATGGTCAGAATGCCCCGCCATAAATCTGCATGTGTTTTGGATGACACTTGGCTCTCTAGGAGAACCTTCCCCCCACTTGGAACTCATTCCTCTCCCTAAAGGAACTTAGGATAAGTTAATATCCTCTTTACATCTTTTAGAATAATAATATATTATTCTATTAGGCTCTTAAGCTTAGCCCTTTTTCCTCAATCTCTTAGCCTCCTCCCTTGCCCAACCTAGTGGAGTTCAATCCCCCATACTCTTTCTTCATGGTTGGTCTACATGCAGCGATGTTGTTATATTAATAATATGAATATTTACATGTACAAAACAAGCTCCTAGCCTTTAACATCTAGGCTCCTGACCTAATCAAACATAGGCCTACCAGATTATAAATACTTGGCTCACCATCCTACAAAACATGTTACATTCATAATTACAATTGGGGTTTTTCATTGTCCTCGGTGCAACTTAATTACACAGCATCAACAAGATTTCCAAAATCTTCAAAAATATGTGGGTATTATGCCCGCATAGCATCTTCATGCTCCCATGTTGCATCCTCAGGACTGTACCAGGTCCACTAGACCTTTACAAGCCCTATGGCTCGATTCTGGAGCTGCTTGCTCTTCTGGTCCAGTATGAGCACCGGATGCACTTATAAAGTGCCTTCTTGCTCCACCTGAATCACATTCCAATCAATCACATGATTATCATCAGGTATATATTTCTTGAGCAATGGGACATGAAATACATTATGAATAGTCATGCATGCAGGAAATGCAAACATATAAGCTACTGGTCTAATCCTTTCTAGAATTTCAAATGGTCCACAATATCTGGCTGCCAACTTGGAATAGTTTCCCAGCTTCAGGGAACTTTTGTTGGCTTTCACCTTCAAGAAAACATGATCACCCACTTTAAACTCCCTGTGGGTTCTGCCTTTGTCAGAATAAATTTTATGCCTATCTTGGGAAACTTTCAAATTCTGCTTAATCTTTAACAATTGCTCTTCCATTTCCCTGAGCAACTATGGCCCAATTATTTCTCTATCAGCTGGGTTGTCCCAACTTATTGGTGTGTTACACTTTCTGCCATAAAGTGCCTCAAATGGGCTCATCTTTAGTGATGCTTGGTACCCATTGTTGTAAGCAAACTCTACCAAGTGTAGATAGTCTTCCCACTTGGATGGTTTGTCCATCACATACATTCTTAACATATCTTCTATCACTTGATTTACTCTTTCTATTTGTCCATCAGACTCAGTATGATCAGTTGTGTTGAAGTTCAGGCTCGTTCTGAGCCCCTTGAATAATCTTCTCCAAAACTTTGAGGTAAATTTTGGGTATCTGTCAGACACAACTGTCTTGGGAATACCGTGCAATTGTTCTGCTTCCCTCATATAAATATCAACAGCATTAGATGTCGTGTGAGTAGTCTTCAAGGAAATAAAATGGGCAGCTTTCGTAAGCTTATCCACCACCACCATGATGGAATCATGTTGCTTGTTTGTTCTGGGTAATCCTGTGATGAAATCCATTGTCACCACTTTCCACTTCCACTCAGGAATGGGTAATGGTTGTAGCAACCCAACTGGGTGTCTATGCTCAACTTTGACCCTTTGACACCCCATACATCTAGCGATGTATTCTGCAATTTCTTTGTTCATGCATGGCCAGTAGTAATGGCTCTTGACTGTTGCCACTGTTTTCTGATATCTAGGGTGCCCAACATAAGGCACATTATGCATCTCTTTCAAGATCATACTCCTGAATTCGTGAGAACTGGGCACATAAATTATGTTCCTGTATAGGAGTATTCCATCAACTTCCATTCTATAATCTTTTATTTTCCGTAGCATCTTACCTTGTTGTAACTTTGTTACCATTTCCATGTACTGTAAATATGATTTTGCAGCTTCCAAAATTTTGTCTTTAAGATCGGTTTGATACATGCTGATGGTTGTAGCATGTAGTTCATGCACTCTCCTACTGAGTGCATCAACCGCTTTGTTCTCCTTTCCTTTGATGTGCTTGACATCAAAGTCATACTCACAGAGGAATCCCAACCATCTGCTCTGCCTAGTATTTAAAGTAGGTTGATCAAACAAATATTTCAGACCATTATGGTCTGTTCTCAACTCAAACCTTTTTCCCATGAGGTAGTGTCTCCATTTATTTAAAGTGTGTACTATGGCTTCCAACTCCAAATCATGAGTGGCGTAGAGCCTTTCATGCTCTTTCAATTTCTTGGATTCAAAACATATCACAAACCCATTATGGCTAAGGAATCCACCCAGTCCTTCTTTGCATGCATCTGTGCAAACCACAGATTCTTCATCCGGATTTGCAATCTTCAGAATTGAAGCACTGGTTAATAGTTGCTTCAATTGTTGGAAGCTCTTTTCACATTCTTCTGTCCATTGAAACTTTACCCCTTTTATTTGCAAGGAAGTGATTGGGTGAGCAATCCTTGAAAATCCTGCAATGAATCTCTTGTATTAACTAGCTAGACCCAAGAAGGATCTGACTTCTGTCACATTCTTAGGTGTTTCCCACCCTTTAACGACTTCAATATTTTCAGGGTCTACTGTTATTCCCTCTTTGGATATTATATGCCCCAAATAGTGAATTTGATTTTGGAAAAATGAGCACTTGCTCAACTTAGCAAACAATTGGTGCTCTCTTAGCACTTGTAACACCATCCTCAAGTGTTGCTCGTTCTCTTCCTTTGTCTTGGAATATACAAGGATGTCATCCAAAAAGACAATGACAAACTTGTCTAAATATTCTCAGAAAACACCATTCATTAACCACATGAAAACAACTAGTGCATTTGATAACCCAAATGGCACCACTGAGAACTCATAATGACCATACCTTGTCCTGAAGGAGGTCTTGCTAATATCTTCATCTTTAATCCTTACTTGATGGTATCTTGACCTGAGATCTATCTTTGAAAATATCCTTGCATCCTTCAACTGATCGAAGAGATCATCAATCCTTGGTAGAGGATACTTTTTCTTTATAGTTACTTTATTTAACTGCCTAAAGTCAATGCACAATCTTAGAGTCCCATCTTTCTTCTTCAAAAATAACATTGGTGTAAGTTTTAAACCTGTGAAGTAAAGCAATGCATATATATTCTTAAGCAATATAGAAATTAATCAATGGCTCATACACAGAATACACAGAGATCTTTACCGGAAACCCTCAACCGGGAAAACCTTTCTTTTTCATTATATATCGAATTTCACCATTCGCCATAC
>ML791992.1:248559-260195 GCA_009831015.1 Picea engelmannii | reverse complement strand
AAGGCGTCCCTCTGAAGCCAAAAACATGCTCTGATACCACATGTAAGTTTTAAACCTGTGAAGTAAAGCAATGCATATATATTCTTAAGCAATACAGAAATTAATCAATGGCTCATACACAGAATACACAGAGATCTTTACCGTAAACCCTCAACCGGGAAAACCTTTCTTTTTCATTATATATCGAATTTCACCATTCGCTATACAATATATACAATGTTTTTTTTAGGTATTCCGTAGATACCAAAACCCTAATCCCTTAATCCGGGATTAATTTACAAATCAGCTAAAAATAGCAAAATCCGCTAAAAATAGCAAAAACCGCCCTAGGTGGAGGGATCGTCAGACGCAGTCGTCGTATCTGACGCACCCACACACACACACATGCAAAGAATATAACACATACCCAACAATTGGGGCACCCCAAGGTGACACACTTGGGCATATGTACTCCTTCTTTAAAATTTATTCAAGCTACATTTGTAGTTCTTTCAGTTCTGGTGTGCTCATTCGGTAGGGATTCTTTTATACTAGAGTTTCCCTAGGCATCAAATTTATAGAGAAATCAATATCTCTCTTTGGAGGTGGCCCTGATATCTCTTTGAACAAATCTTCAAAATATTTCAGGACTACATGATCCTCCAATTTTTGCACCTTATCCTTAGGTGCTTCATCCATATGGGCTACAAATATTTGGAAACCCTTCCCGTAACACTTCTTCAGTTGCACTGATGAGATTTCCCAAACAGTAACTGCGCTGGGGATTCCTTGGACTGCTCTATGATTTCCTTCCTCATATAGGCAAGTGAATGCCTTGCTATGACAATCTAATATGGCATGGTATTGGTCCAACTAATCCATACCAATTAGGCAATGATATGATCCCAAAGGCAAGATGTTCAAATATGCCTTGGTACTCAGTCCATTCATGCCCCCTGAACATGATTTAACCAAATCAACAATCTTTCTCTTGGCTCCTGTAGCCAGCTACACCAACCAAGATTTCCCATGATTGCTTCTTCACAATTGAAACCTTTCCACTACCCTAGGATCTATATATCTATGACTAGCCCCCTAAAATAGTAAAGGCATGGTTATTGATCATACCTTTGAATTCAATCATGTGTGATTGAAACTCAGCTTGCTTGTTGTCTAGGGTTGCATAGATCCTTGATACTCTTATGCCCATTTCCTCCACTATTTCTGCTTGCTGAACATTGTGAACAACTCTCACCTTGTCGTTTTTGTGAGGGAAATCTCTATACTTATGATCTCCATTACAACCCCAACATTGCATAGGTGTCTGCCTTGGCCTCTGCTCACCTACTTCAGCCATCTTGGGCTCCCTCAAAATTGGTTGTCCTTGAGGACTATTTCTGAAAAATGGTGGCTTGCTCCCCTTCTCCCTTTGCTCCTTCTTAAACTTCCTCTTCTCTTCCCAAGCTCTTTGGAAAGTAGGCTTTCCCCTATGCTGACCATATAAACACTTTGCCTTCCTTATGGTTTCTTCCACAGATTTAGGATCATGATACTAGATTTTTCCACTGATAAAAGATGGTAGCCCACTCAGATATCTATGGATCTTGATTGTCTCATCCTTGATGAAAGGGACATACTTCAACAGCTCTAGAAGTATCCTTTCATATTCATATATAGGCATGTTGCCCAATTTTAGTTCAAAGAACTCTTCCATCTTCTTGTCATAGTATCTCTTGGTTAAGTACTTCTTTTCAAAATGTCTCTTGAATTCCTTCCATGTAACATTCTTCTCTCTGATGCGCTGCACTTGCACAAGATGATCCCACCACACAGATTCCTTTCCTTTCATCTGATATATTGTGATTCTTCCTTCTGCATGAGAGGAATAATTATGCAATTGGAAATATTTTCTCATGCCAAGTAGCCATGTATCAACCTCTTCATATTTCTTATGCTCTCCATCAAAAGTAGGAGGTTTGATCTTATTCATTTCACCCTTCAGTTCATCCACTTCATATCTCTTATGCTTTTTGGTAGGAGATGGACTTGAATTGTTGTGTGGCCTCCTTTTGGAATGCCTATGGGAATGTTGGTGATCTCTATTACCACTTCTTTCTCTTCTTTCCTCATCAGGGGACCTCTGGCTCCCTTATTTGTTGGGTACAGTTTCCTTATCCAACTTCTTTTCAATTCTTTCCAGGATTTGCATCAACTTCATATTGAACTCTTCCTATTGCCGCTTGGTTTTCTTAAGCCTTTCATTATCTGCTTGGTGAATTTGGACATATTTTTGCAAATTTTTAATGATTTTCATCAAGCCCATGTCTTTATCCATGCCCACTGGAGTTTGTTCCTTCAAATCCCAAATGGACATCCATTCTTCTAACTTCATCCTCTTGACTGTAAGCATCATGTGCCTCCTCCATTTCTCTGCACTATGTAACAATTTGGTTTGGTTCTGACAATTGTTAACTCTGCAAAATGTGCAGTCAACCAAATTTTGTCAGGCTATTAGACTTAATAATTTTCCAGAATAACTTAAACAATTTAATTCAACAAAAGAATATCATACTCCATTTTCTGCGGGTCCTCGTTGATCAAGAATCCCCACAGTTTTATCTTCGAGTCTTGTTTTGTTCTACAATTCACTTTCGGGCGCTAGCCCCTTTTCCTTCAGCTCTTAATTTGCATGTGACCATGGTTGTAACCAAGTGATAATAGTTGGGCGCTTATCTGGAGCCTTGAAACTTTAGGGCTCCGGAGCTTTGAAGGTTTCTCATTTTTGCACATCACAACAAATATCCCGGAGTGTCGCATTAGTGAACTCGTGAAGTGGGGTGGATCAACGGTCCTCAGCTTCTTAGCATCCAATGATTGAGACTTACTACAAAACTTCGGCTTCGAGACTTCTTGGCTCTGGGACTTCAGAGCTTTGGGGCTCCGGGACTTAGGAGGATTTCACACCGCACACCCAAAAACTCCCGAACCATGAATCTTCGAATACTTCCATGTCACCCCCGGTGACGTCACTTCAGTGCTATGGGACTTCGGGGATTTCTTCGTCCCACTCGATCATGAACCATTTCTTCCGGAGTGTTAAGTCTACGAACCTTGGAATCTGATGCCACGTGTCCCTTGTGATCAATGGTTGAGATTAACTCCGACCTTCGGGAATTCTTTACTCAATGCTAACTATAACACCTTTCCTTTGGAGTACTAGGTCTTTGGACTTCACTATCTGGTGTCACGCCTCTACCGGGGTCAAGTTATCATGGGCCCAGTCTAGTTAAATTCTTTGCCAAGGTTTTAACTACTTTATGTAGCCATCAGGGGCCTCGCCATCCATGCTTGAGAGGAGTGCCACGTGGCGAAATACTAGAAGCGGACACGTGGAAAAATACTAGAAGTGGACACATGGCCCAATTAGACGGGTGACATGTGTCACGTTCTAACTGGCATTTCAATGTTCAGAAAGTTCTTAAATCACTAACATGTGGCACACATCCCATGTGTCCACGTCACCCTAGGTGACGTTAGCAAGTCACGTCACTTCGGGACTTCGAGCTTCGGAAGATTTCACACTAGCACACTCCAATTCTCCTGAACATCGAACTCTCGAACAAGCTGATCTCCTGACACGCGTCTCCTTTTATGAACGGTCCGGATGAACTCCAGACTTCAGGACATCAAGAGTTTTCACTCTATCACACTTTGTTCCTCCCAAATGCCAAATTCCCGAACAAGCTAATCCGTCGACACGTGTCCCTTTTGATGAACGGTCTGGATTAACTCCGGACTTTGGGACTTCAAGAGTTTTCACTCTATCACACTTTGTTTCTCTAGAATGTTGAATTCCCAAACAAGATAATTTGTCTACATGTGTCCCTTTTGATGAACGGTCTGGATTAACTCCGAACTTCGGGACTTCGGGAGTTTTCACTCTATCACACTTTGTTTCTCCCGAATGTCGAATTCCCAAACAAGCCAATCTGTCGACATATGTCCCTTTTGATGAATGGTCTGGATTAACTCCGGACTTCGGGAGTTTTCACTCTATCACACTTTGTTCCTCCCGCTTACGTGTAGATATGATGGCTGAGATTTGTTTATCACTGATGTGCCTTGCCTCTTGCTCTTGACTCAATCTAACGGCTCTGATCTGTCTTCAACCGATCCAATGGTCAAACACTTTTCCCTGGATCTACGACGTAGATCCCCTCCGAGACTTTAAAGCTTCGACGCTTTTGCTCCCTTTTACGACAAGTAACTTCAAACAGCCAGAGCGACAAAGTCTTGAAGGACTTTAGTTCTTAACCACCATGTTCCTTTTCCCATATCTGACGGTTGTGAAGGATCTTCCTTCTCCCGAACAAATTTTAGGGTCCAAATTATAAACTTTGTTTCAGTGGTATCCTTCCTTTGTAGGTTTTCTTGAACCACTATACTTCCTGAGCTTCTGAACATGGTTCAAGTGTTCACACGGTGCCTTCCTGACACTCAGGAACGCTCTGAACTTCGAATTTTATCCCTCTAGACAACAATTCACTCTAGAACCTTTTCTTCATTAACCACTTATCCAGCCCATCCAGGCTCAGTGTTGAAACCATGGCTCTGAATTTGAATTTTATCCATTTCGACAACAATTCTTTTCCGAAACTTTTGCTTCAACTTCCACTAACATGGCCCATCCAAGATCAATGTTGAAACCGTGCCTCCAATACCATTATGTAACATCCCTGGCCACCCAAGCTGGCCCATGCTACTCCAGATAATGCTCTGATACCAATTTGTAACATTCCCAACCACCAACAGGTCGGGCATCGTCATTGAGTAAACATCTTTTGCGGAAATATTCACATATAAACTTACATCAATAAATAGAGATAACATGAAAACATACATGCAGCAAAACACATGATAACATTACAAGAATCACAAACATGCACTAAAATACATCATTTAACCATTAAGTACATAAAAGATACTTATCTCTTAATTGAATTACACCAACCGCGTGTAGAACTTCCACGAACCTCCCAGCCTTAGACCACATTGCTCATCACTCTCAGTAGTGGGTCACCCCCGAGCTGGGACTAAACTCCATCGGAAAAGGGATTCCTAGGCTAGGCAGGGACAACATGAAGGATTTCCTCCAAGGATCCACTTACGCCCACAACTCACAGACTCTCATTCCCCACATGTTCGTCCCACCCCAGGAGTGTACACATTCACTGTCACACAATCCATTGGCTGCTACACCTCCCTTTCTAGGGCTTCAACAACAAGCCGGATCAAGAATTCTCCAAGCTCTGTAGCTGCTATTGGACTCCCTCCAGGAGAACTCACTTCCTCAACACACTCTCTCACCTAGAGAGAGTTGCACACATGCCTGACAACCTGCTTCTTCTATCCACGGACCTGAGAACTCGCTTCTTCACTCCCACTCCTCAACACATGGGCATGGTGATGGAAGCAACATAAAATGGATGTGGGAAATGATACAGATAGGACAAAATGCAGGCAACCCCTAGGGTATAGGTGCAGTGAGGGTATCGATTCCGCTTGTTGCAGAGGTTTTGGGTGTTTTTAGGAATTCCACAATGGCATTCCAGGGTTATTGTGTGCTTGTCGGGTGCGCTGCTCAATCCGGGTAACAGATGGCTAGCCTCGGTCCCAATGGTCAGAATGGTCAGAATGCCCTCCCATAAATTTGCATGCATTTTGGATGACACTTGGCTCTCCAGGAGCATGTTCCCCCCACTTGGAACTCGTTCCTCTCCCTAAAGGAACTTAGGATAAATTAATATCCTTTTAACAACTTTTAGAATAATAATATATTATTCTATTAGGCTCTTAAGCTTAGCCATTTTTCCTCAATCTCTTAGCCTCCTCCCTTGCCCAACCTAGTGGAGTTCAGTCCCCCATACTCTTTCTTCGTGGTCGGTCTACACAACGATGTTGTTATATTAATAATATGAATATTTACATGTACAAAACAGGCTCTTGGCCTTTAACATCTAGGCTCCCGTCCTAATCAACACATAAGCCTACCAACTTATAAATACTTGGCTCACCAACCTACAAAACATGTTACATTCGTAATTACAATTGGGGCTCGTCCTTGGGGTATCACAGATTCCTGGTTATGGTTACTTCCAAAGATAAAACAAAGAATCCATCAGTGGTGTAACAAATGGCTTTCTTGGGGTTTTCCTAAAAAATACGTGGAGGTGGAAGCGCATCTGCAACCTATGAAATCCTAGCGACCTTGGTTTTGGAGCCTTGTTTGCAGCTGCCATGGAAGGTGTAGATTGTGAGCCTCCTCCCATCTTTGAAGCTGAAATCATTGCTTTCAAGTAGTTGGTCGGTTCATTGGGAAACCCTTATGCTCATCCAATGCACACCCAATTTGTCAAAAAACTAGATACGATTCCTGAAGTTGTGATCCCTCAAGTAGCTCGCAGTAGAGCCCTCTCTTATGCTTCAAAGGGACTTATCACACAATTTACAGGACTCTGGCCATCTCCCAGACAAGTTGATATTTGGATTGTGCGTAACCGACAACCATTAATCAATGGGCGAATGAGCCATTTCTTCTGCTATAAGGTTTGCTATATATTCTACTTTGAGCTAAAAGAAGATCGAGACCTCATCTTTCACAATGGTCCTTATTTTTATGGCACAAGGGATTATACCTGAATCGATGGACTCCAGATTTTGATATGGAAAGTGACATCCCCTTTGCAATTCCATTATGGGTCTGCCTCCCCCATCTTCCCTTCCACTACTAGGGGGACAAATATTTAAATAATTGGTGATACATTAGGAAAATACATTGACATATCCAAACCCAAATCTGCAATGTTCTCATGTGCCTGAATCTGTGACGAAGTAGATCTGGAAATTGCCTAAAGCTATCAAGCTTTCTTTGGATGAATGGACGCATATCCAAATGCTAGACTACGAGAAACTACCCTTTAAATGCAAAATATGCCATGAATACAGACATTTTGCAAGAAGTTGCCCAAAGAACAAACAAGGTGCACCTGAAACATGAGAAGCACAAGGTGAGGGATGGTAGCAAGTAAGAAATAAATCCAATAGTGGTCGAAATGGGGGCTCAAAGACTGGTGAGGCAATCCCGTCGTAAAACACCAACATTGGACCATTGGAAAACATATTTAGATCCTCTGAAGAAATCAAATACCTTGATTGGTCACCGCTCAAAGGGAAAACGTCGAAAAATACAAGCTCATTTGAAGCACTTGGAGAATCCTTTGCAGGCAGAGCAAGGACCAATGATCCCATGCTTGTGGCCTTCACTCATGGAGATTTAACTTTACCTCATTCCATGCATGCAATGGATCAGGTTGGGGAGGAATTTGGTGAAGAGGAAAATTTCCAGGAAGAAAATATGGAAGAAGTCCAAGAGGTAGAACTACCAGAACCTCTAGAAGGAATCAAAACCAAAGGAACAACACAGCTTGACATAGAGGAAGGAGAAACTATAATAGAAAAGACCAGAAAATCGGTAAGGCACACAAATAAAGATGTAAGGGAAGATACTGCCAATAAAGAAAAAGTGCTTGGGAAGCAACACTCCATTGAAAGATCACTCAATAATGAAGGAAAACGAGGTGGAAGCAGGGGTGCATATCTACTCATTCCTACTAGACAGGCCTCCTCCAACCATCGTCAATAAAATTCCTCTCTTGGAATTGCAGAGGCTTCGACAGTACCTCCAAGGTCAAATCTCTCAGAGATCTTGTTGAAATAAAGAAGCCCTCTGTAATTATCCTCAAGGAAACTAAAATGGAGGACTTTGCAGCGTTAGAACAAGCTAAAAAGGCTCAGCGAACAAGTGAAGGAATAACCATAAGTTCAACAGGTGCTTCAGGAGGTATTCTAACTCTTCGGGACTCACAAATTTGGGGAGAAGAGGTAACCTTTTGTGCTAATTATTGGATTCTCACTATACTAAATTACAAAGATACTAGTTTAAAATTTTATCTCATAAATATTTACATGCCAAATAGATATTCAGATAAGATAGAGTGTTGGTACTCTCTATTTGCAATCCAAGAATCTCTTGATATGTCTTCAATAAAGGTGGGTGATGATCTTAATACCTACCTTTATCAGTCAGAAAAGAAGGGTGGAAGTAGGGTGAGAGACCCTCAAAGTGAAAAATTGATTGATCTCATCTCAGAATGGGACCTTCAGGATATTCGACCCCTAAAAGGGAAATTCACTTGGAACAATCGCAGGGGTGGACTCAACCATATAGCAACTCGACTGGACCGATTTTTCATCAGCAATGATTTTCTTTTTTCTGCCTTTGATATCTCTTCCTGCATTGTTCCCTATGCCATTTCAGATCATAAACTCATTTCTCTTCATTTTAGTCCCCCTCATAATTTCGGGCCTTTGCCCTTTAGATTCAATCCTCTATGGCTCGACTCCCCTCTTGTCTCTAATTTGGTCCAACAAGCTTGGATGCCATTTATCTGTTGGATGTGGAGCCTGATTATCTTCCTGATTCAAATGTTTGTTTCAGCTGTGCTTGGACCCCATTCCCTAACGGGAGGCGTCGGGGGGTGGGCGATGATAATATTTGTATCCCCAGCCCCCCTGACGAGGGATTTGGGGGCAGTGCCCTCGAAGCAAAATATTGAGGAAAATTGCCTTGTAAAATATTGTAATTTCGTAGTCAATTTGGACCGTTCATTATAAGATCATAGATTTGACAGTAGAAGCTATGTTATGGTTTTTTTCCCTAGAAGGCAACCTTCTTTTATTAGGGAATTGTATTACGACTGTGTATGTGTGTGAATATTGTATTCTGAGAGAGGAGACTGTGAGAGAAAGAAGAGGAAGTTACAACGGGTGTGTTGTAGGTTGTATCCCTTAATTTTGTTGGATAATAAAAAGGAAGGACCTAGCAATTTTTCTGGTGGACGTAGCCCACACTAGGTGAACCATGTATATTTGTGTCTATATTGTATTGTGTGGCTTCTGTGTTTTATTTCTACATTTGTTTTATTTATTGCTCCACGATTATGTTTTTCTAACACTATCAGTGGCTCCTCAAACTATGTTTGGGAAAATAAGCTTAAAGTGGTCAAATAGGTACTTAAGGAATGGGATAAATCCACCTTTATTCCCCCAACCAAGGAGAGACAATTCAGATATCAGAGCTAGCAGACATTAAGCAAAAACTAGAAAATGAAGAAGTAACTAAGGAAACTCTAATCATGGAAAAATAAGCCTACCAAAAACTCTATTCCGCAATGAGGAAAGAAGAGGAACACTGGTGATTAAAACCTCGGAGCTTATGGCTAAGAGATGGAGATTCTAACACCTCCTTCTTTCACAAACAAGCACAACAACGAAGGAAAAAGAACACAGTCTCAAAGATCCAAATAGAGACGAGGCAAACATTAGAAAATTTCAGTCAACACAAGCCAACATTTTGCATATTTATACACTCAAAGAAATCAAGAAGAAAATGATATAGTCACCCAAGAGATGCTGGAACGTATTCCTCAAAACATAACAGCGGACAACAATGCAATTCTTACTAAAAATATCTTAGAGGAAGATATGCTTCAAGTTATTGGGATCCTTGAACAAGATAAATCCCTAGGTCCAAATGGCTTCGCTATCAGATTCTACAAACATTTATGGGGTTTAATCAAATATGATCTCCGACGTATGTTGAACTACACTCTTCAGAAGAAGAAAGTTGGCGGAGCCACCAACTCAACCTTTTTGGCATTAAATCCAAAGGAGACAAACCCTTCAAATTTTTCTATATTTTATCCAATCTCCCTCTGCAATTCTTCCTAAAAGATTCTCACTAAGATTATTGCCACGAGGATAAAAATCCTTCTTTCGAAATTGGTTTATGAAAACCAAGGCGACTTTATGGAAAATAAACAAATCATTGATAACATAATTTTAGTCTAGGAGGTTATTCACTCCAGAAGAGGGCAAAAAGATAAAGGCATGGTGCTCAAATTAGATATGGAAAATGCCTTTGATTGGGTAAAACACTCCTTCCTTTTAAAGGTTTTAAATAAATATGGATTTTCTTTGGACTTTATAGACTGGATTAAAGCATGCATTGGCTCCCCATGGATAACCCCTATGATAAATGGTCGCTCGACACAGTTCTTCAAATCAAGCAGAGGGCTAAGGCAGGGCTGCCCTT
This sequence comes from Picea engelmannii, assembly GCA_009831015.1. Classification (NCBI taxonomy): domain Eukaryota; kingdom Viridiplantae; phylum Streptophyta; class Pinopsida; order Pinales; family Pinaceae; genus Picea; species Picea engelmannii. The sequence goes on along the minus strand of ML791992.1, from coordinate 250,003 downwards.
TATCACCTTCATTATACATTATAATGGTAGACTCTTTAAGTCTGGAACTTAAGGAGGAATGTAGAATGGGGCGCCTCCCCAGACTTGAAATCGCTCCAGGTGTCAAGGAAATAAATCATTTACAATTTTCTGATGACACTCTTCTACTTGGAGTCGCCTCCCCTATCATAGCCAGAATATTCAAGCAGGTTTTGGACAATTTCTTAGCAACTTCAAGAGGGAAAATTAACAACAAAAAATAAGAATATATGGGTGGAATATTTCAGGACACCATCGAGATATAATCTATAAAATATTTGGATTTCCAATTATTGTAAATTGGAAATCCTTTAACTACCTTAGCATGCCTATTCTCCATAACATTGCATCTTCACAGGACTGGAAAACAATTTTGTACAAATTAACCAGTAGAATATAAAGTTGGGGTGCTCATTGGTTAAATCCAGCAGGTAAAATTGTTCTCATCAATTTTTTTTTGTCTGCTCTAACTATTTTTCAGCGTGTGGGATTAATGGCCCCTAAAGGAATCCTTGAGAAAATCCCAAGGTCTCTTCAGGGATTCCTTTAGGAAGGGGGGAAACAAACACAAAAAAATTTCACCTCATCAACTTGTCAATTGTGTGTCAACCAACTGGTAAAGGAGGGTTGGCAATTCACAATCCCTCTCTCATGAATATAGCACTAGGAGAGAATCTGGTTTGGCGCCTCATCTTGGGACTCTTGGATTGGTGGAAGCAAGCCATTTTAGCCAAATATATTGGCTCTCCCAAAATTTGCAGCCTAGATGGTCCCCTTCCCCCCTCCATTGGCTCCCCAATTTGGAAATTGATAAGGATGGCTGCCCCATTGATTCAATCCAAGATTTCTTGGGCACCTGAGAACAAAACTCTCATCAACATCTAGACATACAATATTATGGGTAGGGAACCCTTGGACAAAAATCAATCTCTAAACCCCCTCAAGATTTGGTGTATTTCCAAAGGATACTCCAATCTCCAAGGCCTTATTGAATGGACAACAAATGGAAAATGATATTCCTAGAAATCTCTATCAACCCTTGAACAACTCCTTCCTCTTCTTCATATTCTCTATAAGAAGCTATCTGGATGTGCCCCCCTTGATGCTCATCTAAATGATTCTCGGTGCTGGGGTGTTGCACAATACTCAGTAAAATTAGGTTTTGTTAGTCTTCTCTCATAACACCTAGGGCCATCTCTCTCCAAGATTTGGCCCTGTGTGTGGTCAGGCCCTTCCCTTCCAAAAATCAATGGTTTAACCTGGGTCATGGTACATGGAAAATTACTTACAACTGATAATCTCCAGAAGCGCGACATTGTTGGCCCCTCCATATGTGTCTGTTGCATGGCCTCAATGGAAACAATTCAACACATGTTTTTTTATTTCCCTTTCCCCTTGCAAGTGTGGGATCTCATGCTTGCTTCTC
>ML791992.1:221691-234036 GCA_009831015.1 Picea engelmannii | reverse complement strand
AAATTAATGTTACCTTCAATATATGTTTTAAGTATATATTCAAAACATAAATATTTTAGTCAAGAAAAAAAATATATGTTTTAAGTATATGTTCAAAACATAAATATTTTAGTCAAGATAAAGCGGAAAACATTTTTATTCCCAATATTCAATACACATTCACTTTGACATTCCCATTTCTCAATACTCAATGCCCATTTACTTCGACATTACCATTCGCCTGTTTAGGGGGTATGCTAGTTTATTATTATTAACTAATCTACCTATAGTTGTGTGCCATGGCAAAACATGAACTCCATAATCTCACTTATTAGCCTTAAATTTTTTTTTGGAGAGTAATAAACTGTCATAACAAAATACAAATATTCACTCTGAACATTATAAGTTTAAATTTTATATTTTTCAAATTATATTATATAATTTATATTTTGTTAATTATTTAACTTAATTTGATATTCATTTAATTAATTACATATATAAATATTTCTTATACATTTTTTCATCAAATTAAATGTGAAATATTTTATAATGAAATAAATCATTATAATATTAATAAATCAAAACATAAAAAATAATTTTTAATAGATCTAATAATAATAATAAAAAATTTATTAATTTTTTTTTCTAATTAATGATTGTCACGTCTCCATATTGTGCCTAACCGAATATTACGATCGTGCACTTCTTGAGGGTGTGCGACACTGTGACATTTCTCACTTAGATGCTTGGAAACACCATGGATACTTCGTTCAGACTATGCCTCTTCACCTAGAGCATATCCATACTCCGTTCTAGGCTACCGACAAGTCACACTCCTACTCTAGTGAAACTCTTGTATGCTTAAGACAATCATTAATTGTTTAACACTTGGTCATATTTAAGCATACATCCATGAACATGAGAAGCCAAGAGAATTGCCGAACCAAAGAAAGACAAACACATATATAGTGCGGGTGACACGAACTATGCCTAACACCCGACCAAGTCTTTGTTATTGCGAAACATGAGCACTATCGGCTCGGTTTACAACAGGGAGAAGTCAAACAACTTGCCTCACATCACCGAGACACTCATACACAGATCGTCACCAAGAATCCCCATCATAATCATCTCCGCAACCACCTGCGGTGCACCTCAAATGTGCCCCCAATCACATAATAACTATCTCTTCATTTTCGTAGACTCTATCTCTTCATTTTCGCAGACTTCATAGGTTTCAGTTATGCCTTACACATACCTCCAACAGACCTATGTTTCCAGACTTAGCCAAAATCATCCCAAGAGAAACTCTCTCATCTATGTCTGATGAATCCACTTCAAAGGAAACACAAGTCCTCCTAAGTGGAGCGTCTAATTGGCTCCTTGAGGGAGCTCATCCTCTTCGTTTGCCTCAAAATCGTAGAGTTCTCTTGCTTTCTTTGTCTTCCAAAACTTTCCTTCCTTGGTTGTGCGCCCTTGTTCTTTTATAGGGACTTCAAAGGTCACCATCATGAATCATCGTGTCCTTTGGGGGTGTCGCACCCCTTTGTGAACCCATGTCCAAACGAATTGTCATGCTCCTTCGCGAATCTAGTCGCCCAAACGAATTGTTGCGCCCCTTCACGGACCCAGTCACCCAAACGAACCCATGTGCTTGCCAATCATCATGCCCCTTTGGGCCGATGTGTCCCAACCTTGGTGCGCCTTCCATGCCGACGCACCCCAATCTCCTGGTCGCTTCATACTTGGGCAAGCCCCTTGGCGCGTTTGCATGCCCAAGGTGCCCACTTGCCCAACTTGGGTGCCAGAGCAACCCCAAGTTCCGTCTCCTTGAGGACCTGGGAAAGGGTCTCTGCGCACATCTAGTCGAAGACCTAACAGGTTAATTGTTTGTTTTCTTGACTTTGCTTTTTTATTTCTTCTAATCTAATCTTCATTTTCCGCAACTTAGTCTCCAACCCTAATATTTTATTGTCTATCTATTAGTGAATCTTGTCTTCAAAGGATCTAAACTTATTATCAAGCATTACCTTTAACTCTGTTTGAATTTTGGCTTCTCTCTCGTCTCTACGTTTCTCTAATGATTCTATATATTTGCAATATGATCTAAGGTTACTTTGATAAGTCTTTGCCTTGAGAAGTTTTGGTAAATGTGGTGTATTGGAATAAATGAATAGAGAGGAAATAAAATATAAACAAGAGGGAGAAAATAAACTTATGCACATAAATACATAAAACTCGTAGATTAGAATTGTAAAATATGCCTCAATGGGAAAATGCCTTAATGAAAATGTCCCATAAAAATACCTTAATAAAAATGGAAAATTACTTAGTGAAAAAGTCCATTAAAAATGGAAAATGACTTTGAAAAGCACAATAAAAATGCCTTTACCTAATGTCCCATAAAAATACCCACCCATAAAAATAAATTTAAAACTTCATTATTTATTTATTTAATTAAAACTCCTCAAAATTTATTTGCCTTAATAAAAATGGAAAATTACTTAGTGAAAAAGTCCATTAAAAATGCCTTAATAAAAATGGAAAATGACTTTGAAAAAGCACAATAAAAATGCCTTTACCTAATGTCCCATAAAAATACCCACCCATAAAAATAAATTTAAAACTTCATTATTTATTTATTTAATTAAAACTCCTCAAAATTTAATTGTTTAATAAAAAAACACTAAAAAAAAAAAGTTCTGTTTAACCTTTCCCTTTCACCTCTTCTCAAAATTTTATTATGAACTGAAACCGTTTAAAACTTCATTTTTTATTTATTTAATTAAAACTCTGTTTAATAAAAAACACCCCACCAAAAGGAAGTTTCGTTTAACCTTTCCCTTTCACCTCTTCTCATAGTTTACTATGAATTGAAACTCTACCAACAATATCATCCTTTAAACATAATCAAGATAATTATGAATGAGATAGATCTCTATTAACAATCTATTAATTAGTAGAATTAGATACAATATCTTTCTTTAGTCATAATCAACATAAGTATGAATGAGATAGATCTGCCCAATAGTGGAGTTAGACACTATATCATTCTTTACTCATAATCAAATATTTTATACCAAATTAAAATTAATTCGTGAATTAATTCACGAATTCATTTACGTTAGGAATGATTAGCACAAACAATAATAAATTAAAATATAAAAGATCCACTTCTCAAGCTTTTTAAGCCGATTTCAAATTAAGGTGCAAATTGAATTCTAAGAAAAGCGGTCTCGTTGAAGATTTCCCTCCACATATAATTTTTAGGCGGTGTAATATAGGTGGTGTTGAAGTACACGTCACGTTTAGGCGGTGTTTTCTTTGAACGCAAGGGGTAGGCATCGCCATCCATCACTTTCCCTCCGCGCCAACCGCGGGTTTTGCCTTTGCCGGATTTCTTGTTAATACAGAAAGTAGACTGGAAGCTTCTCCTAAAAGTTTTATATTTCAATTAATTTTCGCGCAATTTAGGCTCTGCGGTAGTTCACAAGATCGTGGGAGCATTTTGGCGGTCAATTAAAGGAACGACCATAGGAGCATTTTGACGGTCAATTAAAGATGATCAGCGCTGAAATTGAGCATTTTCGCGGTCAATTAAAGTTGCTGAGTGTTGGAATTTCTTAGTATGGCTTTGGTCTTTGCTCTGTTCCATTTTCTTGTAGGCCACGCGGCTGTTGAGCTCCCAAAATTCGGAGCGGAAGACGTGTTTTCCTCCCAAATTTTCCTCCATTGTCAGAAATGCATGTCCAGCGCACGATACTTCTCTGTCGAGAGGCATTGCAGTAAATCTTTGAGCGGTTATTTTGCTATCAGTAAACTTTTGGTGTAATAATTCTCATTGGCAGCCATTTTATTGCTCTTCGGCATTAACTTTGGGGATTATACTTTGAGGCGGGCTTGCGCAAGATTTTTGATGGGCATACAAATGGATGGAAAGATCGAATTAGTTCAGATAAAGACCGTATTATCTTTGTAGCATTGTATGGAAGATGGACTTCAGGAGGTGGTTACAGAAGGTGCCAGGAATATCCAGTTGGAGTCAATCTGTGAGTAACCTCTATATCCTTTGGTAACAGTTAATCACAAAAAGCTGTCACGAACTTTTTTATGTTAGCACATCTATAATTAGTTAAATTCATGACATAAAGCTGTTACGAATTTGTTTCTATTAGCACCGGTATACTTAGTTAAATTCAGATGAGCAGTTACAGTTTTTGGAGAGATAATACCTTGATCCTTTCTCTGCAATCACAAAAGCCTATTAATGCAGTCATGTTGAATATACTTGTACAGTTAAGTTACAGTTACAAGATTCTTTAAAAGCGTCGCTAGTTTTCATGAATATTTAGGAACATCCTCCCATGGGAAGCGAATCTGACAACTCCTTTTGAGTCGAGTTATTTGTGAAATGTTTGTTTAATGGAAGCCTTACCAGTGAAGATTTAAATAGAGATATGTAAAATCAATGGCAAAGCATGTTCAGAAATATGTGTGCGTTGGTGTATTTCATATCCCTGTAATCCTCAGTACTGTTAATTTATGTATAAGTCTTTCAAGAAATCATTACTAATATTAATGGCCGAAATTAGCAAGTAAAAATGGCAGGAAGCCGGAATTTAGGTTGATCACCCTCATCTTACTCTTATACCTATCTCCAAGTGGTGTGCTGCTCATGTTTCCAGACCCCCCTGTTGCTTGACACCCTCTATTTCTATGGGTGCTTTACCCGTGGTTAAATTGCTTAAATTGTGTCAATAACAGTATAACTACATTTGGCTTACCAGTAGTCCTCGTTGAATTTGCTCTCTCTGACACATGAAACGCGGTCGTGATCTCAATTCCTTGTATATAGGGTGTGTTTCACTGTTTTCTGTACAGGTGATTATATGCTCTACTATGCCTGTAATTATGTGAGAAGGAAATTGGTATTTTTTAGGAATCATTTAAGTGGAAGCAAGGGTGTTGGGAGTTGGGAAACTTGTTTGGTTTCAGAACCCTTGGGAGTCGGGAAACTCGTTTCAGTCATTTCCTAAATTACGGGAGTGTTTAAAATTGTATGAAACATTTCTGAAAAGTGTAGGGAGCGGTTTTGAGAACTTGGTGGGGAGCTTTTGAGTCTCCTCAGTATTGTTTACCATGCTTTTCATGAGTTTCAGCTCAATGGACTCACAAAATTTGAACTATGAAGGATGGACCTTTGAATTTGCATATATGGTGAAGTATAAAGGATGGACCTTTATAATTTGCATATATGGAGTCCTTCATAAGTTCGTTTTGAAATGTGGAAGTAATGGGCGATAAAACCGTGTAGTCAAAGGTTAATTTTTAAAAAGTTTCATATATGGAATCTCTTTCATTTTTATGTGTAAGTAATGGGGTAATAATAATTTGTAATTAAAGTTTAATAGCAAATATTGATAAGAGCCAGTTTAAGTTGTTGTGAGTTTTATGTTAATAAAGAGAATATGGAAACAATATGGTGGGTTAGTTTAATTGGTTTTGAATTTTATGCAAGAGTGTTCTAGATCTATTCTTCAAGTTGTTGAAGTAAGTTAATCTTGTAGCAAATATATCTTTTTTTTTGTAGCAAATATGATCAAAATTAGATAGCAATTTTAGGCATGAGAAGAGTTTTACTCTGATCTAATATTTGTGTACAATGTAACAATGTTCTTAATGGTTTTGTCTAATTAGATCAATCCAAATTGTCAAAAAATTGATCAAAGTTCTAGATTGATAGAGAATCTTTCTTTATTGTCAAATTGATAAAGACTCTTTCTATATTGTGAGATTTAGACAATCAGAGACACACTTACACAAGATTAGTTATTAATAATAATTGTATGCATATTACTATGAAGCACCTAATCTTGTAGCAAACTTCCCTTTAGTTGTTGAAATTTGGTTATATAGAAAGTTAGAGTCCCATTAATTTGAAACTCTAATCGAATTTTTGAGGATATGGACCCATTTAGAATTGGGCAAACTCGTTAAGAGGATTATTCCACCATACATGAATCTTGGATCATGGTAGAACTTTGCTTGTGCTTGAAATTTTATTTTTGTTTGGTTGGAAAGAGGGTTAGTTTTTCCCAAGATTAGCTCATTCCTAATGCAATAAGGTATCATTTATTGTAAGCTTAAACCAATATGAGTATGTAGGTTTACACACTTAGTCATAATGATTCCTTAAATCTTCTCAAAGTAAAATGTGTTATAGTTTTTGAAACGTCCAACTTTTAGAGTGGACACTCCAACCATCAGAAACCCATCAAACTATAATAATTATAATAATAATGAATAACTCTTGAAAAAAATAAAAAAATTATTAGATGACCCTTAAAACTATAATAAAATAATTACTAACAAGTCAAATAACTCGGATGCTTGAAGATTAAAAAAATAATAATTATAAAAATGAGATTAAAATAAGTTAAAAAATTAAATGAAATTATAAAAAGTAAATTAAAATAAGTTAAGAAATTAAAAGGAGGAAGAAATAAACTAGCTATATATATATATATATATATATATATATATGAATTGGTTAAAAGTTAGAGGTTAAAGATGAAGCTTAAACTAATTAGAAATTTGAGAAAAACCGATTTTGAAAAGTTAAACAACTTTCTTTACAAAATTCTACATATAATTTTGAATCATTAAATAAAGTTATTAATTTAATATTAATTCATTATTAATATTAAATAATATGTTATTTCAAATATCTTATTTAATTTATGGTGAGGTAAAACATTAATTTCTTAATGGCTTTGCTTTTTTTTTCTCTTGTTTGTGAATTTTCAATTCTTTATGTTTATATTATTTTGGTTTTTTTCTAGAATGTTGAAAGAGTTTTTCTAATGTATTACTATTTGGACTAAGTTAATAAGTGGATAAATTCAACCTTTTTCTTGCTTATCTAGTATATATTTTGCTATGATTTATAGTTCCATTTTATTGGTGGGGATTGTAATCACAAAACTTTGTTTTCATGGATTTTGTGTCATTTTAAGACAATTTAGATTATCTAAATTTCAAAAAAACAAAATTGAATCAAGATGAAACTTTACTTCATCGAAGAAAACAAAAGTGAATCAGGATGAAAGACAACTCAAAATAATGAGAAGATAATATAAGATAATTATGTTAATGTCCGACAAGTGCCCATAAATAGATCAAAGGGATTGCTAGGTACATGAGAAACACTACATAGTGGGAGTGCGTGTGTAACTAATATAAAAACAAGACCTAGAATCTAAAATCTATCCTCAAAAAAATAAAAAAGATACAAAGCTGGGAGTCTTAGAGAAGACTGGAGGTGCTAGGAGGATGTGCTCAAACCCCAGAGGAGATGTCGCCTGCTAATGAGGAGGAGGGGAAGTTGTAAACCTTTAAATTTCTACTGACAATCTATGAATCTTTCCTATCATCCAAGGTTGACGTGAAGAAACCCTTGATGGAGAAATGTTTTGATAATTTGAACTATTTGGAAGTATTGGAAGATCTAGATACAACATGTTGCTTGGAAGAGGCCAGTCTTTACTAAGATCCAATTGAATGTGAAGGAGGGTGTTTGTTGTGAACGAAAGGGCTATCTCATATGCGCATTGCGGACTTGACATTGTCTCAAAGGTCTCATGAGTGGAGGTCGGGGGTATCCTCGAGGTCTCACAAATCTAGAAACTAAGGTGGTAGCACTGCTCTCTAGAGGCCCATGTCTTGGTACCTATGTATGTGAGCACTAGAAAGGATAAGGTGATAATCCTGGTAGTATTTGATGATGTGGGTGGTCTGAGCATAAATGATCAAAACCCAAAAGCCTCCCTTATGTACAAAACCATGCATTGTTGGTTGGGTATCTGAAGAAGATGGAGAGGGAGTTTTGGGACTCCCTGAAAAGGCAATGGATGGGGCAACGTAAAATTAAATGCTCCTTTGTCTTGGTCTCCTATAGGTGGCATATGTGACAAGCCTAGTCTGCTTGTGAAATATGGTGATTGCCTTCCACCTGAAGTCAATGAGAACTAACTTGGAAATGGTCAAGAGGCGTCTTAGGGCGTGCATCAAGTGGCAAAGAGTATATGTTGATTTGACAATGAGGCCAACTCTCATCTCCATGAAATGCTTTGCATAGAAGGCCATCCTGGGCTTGAGCTCACAAGGTGGATCTACTGAAGTTACTTGAATGTGCTCTCTATAAATATCCTCCCTAATGATCTTCTTCAGCTCCTGCGCTCCTACGTGTTCTATAAGAGATGGCCAGGGGAATCTAGGGAGTATCTAAAGGGGGGAACCTATCCATCAATATGCCTACTTGTTGTAATAGGTGTGTAACCTCAACAAACTAACAATGGACTCGTTGGGAGGACCTAGTAGAGGTAATGAGCAAGGCCCATGGGGAGTGGTATGCAAGTTATGGGTATTGATCTCTATTGGTGGTTGAATCATTGGAGCTCCATACTCTATGAAGAGGAAAACTAGGGCAAAGATGGAATCGACCAAAAAATGATGGGTTGCAAACTCGGCTTGGATGATGTGTCAAGGAATAGTGCTTTCACATCAGATGATGCAATAGAGCAATATGATTTGAACCCTCTTTGTCCTAAGCGAGTCCTCCTTTAACAAACTCGATCCTTAATCCTTGAAACTTTGGATGATGTGTCAAGGAATAATGCTCTCACATCAGATGATGCGATAGAGCAATAGGATTTGAACCCTCTCTGTCCTAAGTGAGTCCTCCTTTAACAAACTCAATCCTTAATCCTTGAAATTGTATAAAACCGTGTGTCTGATAATGTTATCTATAAACTCCATCTTGAAAATGGTTTTGAAAACACGCTACCGCTCCATATGAGGTAGGAAACCATATCCCTTATTGATACGAGGGTGGAGAACTAGTTTCAAGCTAAATTATGACCTACCAAACTACACACCCAAATAAGTGTAAACCGTGATGATCTTACACTCAAAGTAGAAGTGAAAGTCTGTATGTGACACACTTTGAGCCATTGAAGTTCATAACCTTGGTTTTACCAAGGTTAAGGTTCACCTCAAAGTAGAAGTGCTTGGTTTTACCAAGGTTAAGGTTCGCCTCAATGCAATATCATTATTTTTTGTCATAATCAACATTTAATATTATGATTGGAATGGATATGGCTCATATACTATATCATTCTAAATCAAACATTCTACATCAAATTAAAAGTAATTAATTCACTTAGTTCATAGGAATGATTAATACCCACACTAATAAATTAAAATATAAAAGATCCACCTCGAAAACTTATTAGTCCCTGCCCTTCGGGCTGAGGACTATTAGTAATCGATTTTTCAATGTTCTATCAGTATTGCACGCAAACCAAGTATTTTAACCAAGGTTTTCAATTCACGTGTATAATTTTCACACAAATCAAGGAAGAAAAGGAAGGATGTTCATCTTTTGTCCTAAGTTTTTATGTTTGAGGCCTTATTTGGCCTCATATCGAGGCAATCCGTTCAAAACATAAGAAACCATAGACTTGAAACTTAACAAACTAAATATGAAGGAAGAAAAGTGAATTAATGCTAAGTTTCAACTTAACATTAATTCGAAACGTTAAATGCTAAATGTTTCCAGATACATAATTCATAGTCCATAACCCTACTTTGTGTCTTGGTGAGGTGCCAACTGCCCTCCACTTGCCAACTTCCCTCCAGTTCCACTTGGTCAGTGGCACGTAGCTTTAGTTGTCTATTAGATTAGCTCGCCTTCAACCTGCAATATGTGCTAGATTAGACCTCCTTCCACTTGCAATATATAACAATCTTCCACCTGTAAACAATATGTTAGATGTAATATGTAGTGACCTTCTGCCTTCAAACTGTCCCCGTTGTGTTGTTGGCATGAGAACTAGTGGCTCTCAATCAAGCTCGAAGTCCTCCTTCAGTTTCTTCTCGAAGAGAAAGAAGCTTTCCTCTTCCATGGCCTCTGTCACCTTGTTTGCATGAGTCAAGGAAAATGCACCTTTGGCAGTATTTTTACACTGATTTACACTATGAAAGCTAGTAGATGAAAATTATGCTTAGGCTTAACACTTTTCAAAGGTAATTTTCTAGGATTTAATACCTAAAATCTTTGCCAAATTTGTCTCAGATTACAGATATTTAATAGCTAAAATCTCTGTCATATTTTGCTCAAATTAGGGATTTATTTTTTCCTATTAGGTCTATATGTTGCATGCAATAACTAGGAGTTAGAGCTTAGAGGAGACACACCAGGGTGATTCATGGCTAAATTCACTGGGATCCATGCTTGGAAATACGTAGCGTGCATTTGTGTAGAATACGTATGGAACATCTCACAACTGCGCAAGGTCAAATTAGAGCGTGGGTCCGCTTTATTTCTTTCTCTGTAGTTGGTGATGTTGCTTAAACTCTTTGTGCTAGAATTGTTGTTTCCCCTCCACCATATCGAGTACACAGAGCTTCATGGCCAAATTCTTCTGGAGTATTTAACAGAGTTGTGATACCAGTAACTTCAACGTTGATGACCATACAAAAATAATACGTTTATGACCTATCTGTTGGACAATGGAGGAAAACATGTTCATCTTTATCATGGAGCATTAAAAGAATTGAGAGAAAAAATCATGCTTGGAATGGATTCGGCTTGCATACCTGATACTCACACGAGCTTTTCCAAAAACACTCTTCTAAGAAAACCTAGACACGAGAATCAGAAAGTGCCTTCTTTGGTCTTGGTTTGGACAAAGATCCCATCTTCAATGGTGGCTTCATCATTATGTGGAACAAGAAGTCGCGGTAGTGCAAAAAGTAAGTCCCTCATGGGACTTCTAGAGGTTATTTGTGTCAGACTGATGGGAATCTATTTGGGCACCATGGTTTCCGCCATGGTTGTCATGGAAGGAGCGAAGCCCACCATCATCACTAATGTGGAGGACTTGTGGAGGACTCACTTTGCGATTGCTTGCTTACTCTAAGAACAATGACCGTCTCGTGGGGCAGATTGTGAAGCGACAAAGAGTAGTAAACTCTGAGAACATGTTTTTCTCCTAGCGTATTGATTTAAATTTTGAAGCCCACCATATTGAACCAATGAACCAGAGTGTTAATGAAGTCTCTCGTCCTTGGTGCAGGTAAGTTCTTTGGAATTGGCTGTATAGTCTGTCTCTCATCTTTGGTGCAACTAAGTTCTTTGGAACTGGCTATATAGTCTGTAAGGAGCAAGCAGAATTATGGGTAGGAAATGAACAGATCGCCGAAGATATGTTCGCTATTACTACTATATCTCTACAACATGCCATCCGTTCAAGCTGTTACTTCTCATTATCAGTGATGTGCAAAAGAAACTTGGAGGTGGGAGCGTCTCCTTACTTAAACAGAGATGAATGGGGTCTCTTGCAAAAGGGATCGACAGGTGGGAGCGTCTCCTTACTTAAACATAGATGAATGGGGTCTCTTGCAAAAGGGATCGGCATGTGGGAGCGTCTCCTTACTTGAACATCACGATAGTCGCCAATTGGAGAGGAAGTGGTCGTCTGCTGCCACGATCAACTTCTCATGCCATGTGGGGCTTATTCCAAGTCAGTGATTTCTAAGGGGTAGCGATAGTGAGGCACATGGTCAAAGTGTCTTCAACATTGTAAGACATAATAGAACCGTGTAGGCATGATAGAACCGTGTAGGCACGATAGAACTGTGTAGGCACGATAGAACTGGCTACCGTGTGTATATAAACTTCGTTGGGAGTCGGTAAAATGATCAAATCCAAGTCAATAACATAAGTTCCTCTACATAATCTTATGAAAGTCCCTACCGAATTAGTTGAGAAATGTATGTTGAACAATGAAATTTAATATAATAATTGAGGGTTGTTTGTTATTCAAAATGTATAATGAACCTTTTCATAAATATAATAAATATATTATAAATATAATAATAAATACATAGTATAAATTTTTATATTTAGATGTGGTGATTATTAGTTTATTGACTTTAAATTTATGTGTTATATTCTATGTCTAACATAAGAAATCAACATATGCATTTTTTTAAATAATAAAAAAACATATTTTTTTAAAATTTAATTGGTTAATATCTTTGATGTGTTATTGCAGGCTTCACGTCATTCAATGTATAAAAATGATTACTAATTGCATGAATAGATTCTAACAAATTATTACATAATCACAAATAAAACCAAAATGTAGTAACTTTTAAAATGAATCACACAGGATCACATGATAGTGACAATTATTTTTTGTCTATTGTATGTAAGAATACAATTGTAACTTTTTCCTTGAAAGCTTTTATCCCTTAAGCATATTTTGACCTACTAAATTTCCATTCTATTAACTAAATAAT
>ML791992.1:208448-220394 GCA_009831015.1 Picea engelmannii | reverse complement strand
TTATTCAAAATGTATAATGAACCTTTTCATAAATATAATAAATATATTATAAATATAATAATAAATACATAGTATAAATTTTTATATTTAGATGTGGTGATTATTAGTTTATTGACTTTAAATTTATGTGTTATATTCTATGTCTAACATAAGAAATCAACATATGCATTTTTTTAAATAATAAAAAAACATATTTTTTTAAAATTTAATTGGTTAATATCTTTGATGTGTTATTGCAGGCTTCACGTCATTCAATGTATAAAAATGATTACTAATTGCATGAATAGATTCTAACAAATTATTACATAATCACAAATAAAACCAAAATGTAGTAACTTTTAAAATGAATCACACAGGATCACATGATAGTGACAATTATTTTTTGTCTATTGTATGTAAGAATACAATTGTAACTTTTTCCTTGAAAGCTTTTATCCCTTAAGCATATTTTGACCTACTAAATTTCCATTCTATTAACTAAATAATCTGAATTTAAGTTTTTAAAGGTAATTTAAATAAAAATAATATATTTAGAAATGGTAGTTTGTTGAAATGGTGAAAATAATTATCTAAATACAATATTTAATTTTTAATTAATTAAATAGACAATATAAAAAAATTATTAAATTTTTTATACTTTAAGTCTAGCACTAAGATTTTGTAAGGTAACCCATCAATTTATAATAAATAAAATAATTCATAGATATGAACTAAAACAAATAAATCTAATCACAACTGGTAAACTTTATTTTGCAATATTATTATTTAAATACAATATTTAATTTTTAATTAATTTAAAAAAAAATATTACATTTTTATACATTAAATAATAATAATAATAACCCAAAACAATTTTATTAATTCATAGGGGATTTTTTTTATACACATTCATACTATTTAATAACTACTAGCTTTAATGAGCATACTTGCAAATAGGAGGTGGGAGTGGTGGCAACTTTGGATGTACCTTGAACCTTGAGCTAAAAAAATGACGAATGGTAATCACTATCAGTGGGCATTTATGAAAGTGTAGTAATTTTTTTTAATTAATTAAATAAAAAATAAAAATAAAATATTAATTTTTTATACATTAAATAATAATAATAAAAACCCAAAACAATTTTATTAATTTTTTATATATTCAATTTATCACTAATATTTTAATTATTATTTTAGAGTAGCCATAGTTTTCTTGTATGTAAACGAGTTTGAAATGAAATATAACCACATATATATTTTTGTAAACGAGTTTGAAATGAAATATGAACCACATATATATTTTTCAACCCTCCAATAATGGGAAGGGTTGAATAGAAAAATCCTTTTATGAAAAACCTCTTTTAATTTATATATAAAATTAATTTAAAAAAACATGTTTATTTACTTATTAATTTCTTATCCATTCAATAAATTATTTCTTTACTATAAAAGTAATTCTTAAGAAACATGTTTATCCACTTATTAACTTTTTATAGACTTATTAGTATAATATTAACTTTGTCCTAATATTAACATTAGCAGATTTATATTAATTTTACAAAGCAACATAAATTATTATTAACAGAATTCAATGCTCATGACATCAGAATGAATATCAATGTAGAGTTCGATGGAGGGTTTTTTTTTCAATACAGAAAAAAGTACTTAGAAAAAGTGATTAGATCGATGGAGTTCATATAAAAAGGAGTTTATAATAACATAACCAGAAACAAAATTAAAGTAATACGTTGAGATAAAATTCTACACTGTCCATATCAGTGCAATGTCGATTTAAAAAAATAAGAGTGTAAAAATAATATATAAGTCAAACAACTCGTGTTCTTTGTGGAGGAATTTGTTTCCCTGATTTAATGAACTGTTAGTGACCGTCAAATTTATTATTATACATTGAATGACGTGAAGTCTGTAATAACACTTCAAAGATATCAGTCAATCAAATTTTAGAAAAATATATTTTTTTATTATTAAAAAAAAATACATATATTGATTTCTTAGATTACACATTGGATATAGCACATAAATTTGAAGTCAACAATAAACTAATACAAAATCAAAAAGTCAAACACAAACTCATTGCTATAGTGACAAGCCTTTGGCAAGGACTAATAACTAAGTGATAAATGATTGGGAGCCTATATTTATATCCAAACATGCAAGAATTTAAGTAATAAATCTATTTCGACTAAACTCAAATTGGAGATTTACGAAGGATTATTTCTAACTAATGCGCGCTGACGGAAAGATTAGGTTAGTTCCGACGCACATTGAATACACCAAAAGCATTTCAGGAGTGCATGGTTTAAATTGACAGAGTAACTAACTAGAAGGGAAATCGTTTAGAGATAATTTAGGGACAAAATAACGCAACCCAACTCCAAGTTCTTAGCGGCTTGGGTGGCAATCAACGAAGAGAAAACTATCATCTAATATTTCCATAGAAAAACAATTTCAAGCACACAGACATGCAAATTGGAATGTAATAAAAGATTTCCCGAGTAGATTGGAGTGTAATAAAAGCCGTCTCTATAAGATTTTCCCCATAATTTTATGGTAAATATTTTAAAAACCTGTAACTGTCCCGAGTTTATGTTTTCTGTTAAGAACAGCAGTCCTGTGATCACGAGATTTTCCATTGCTTCTTGACGAGGGTTTGGTCTTGCGATCGAATCAGTGCTAGAAAATCCGACTGTTTATGAGCTGCCATATGGAACTTCACAGCAGTCCTGTGATCACGAGATTTTCCACTGCTTCTTGACGAGGGTTTGGTCTTGCGATCGAATCAGTGCTAGAAAATCCGACTGTTTATCAGCTGCCATATGGAAATTATTTGAGCTTCTCCGCATTCAATAGCTGAACGAATCGGCCTCCGATTTGACGAAAAGATTGCGCGGGGTCTCTGCTGCGCGAAGTATACGGCACGTTTCAACGGTATTTTCTTTGAAGGCGCGGGGTAAGCATATCCATCGATTACTTTTCCCTGCGCGCGAACCGCGAGTTTTGCCTTTGCCGGTTTTCATGCTAATACAGAAAGTAGACTGGAAGCTTCGGCTCAAGGTTTTATAATTTTATCAATTTTCTCGCAATTTCGGTTCTGCGCAAGATCGCGGGAGCATTTTGGCGGTCAATTAAAGCTGGTCAGCGCTGAAATTGAGCATTTTGCGGTCAATTAAAGTTTGTGAGTGCTGGAACCTAGAATTGCTTAGTATCGCTTTGCCGGTTGCTCTGTTCATGTTCTTGTAGACCACCGGCCGCTTTTTAATATTAACTATTACCGGGCAAAAGCCGTGTTTTCATCCCAAATTTTCCTCCATTGTCGTAAATGCATGACCGCCGCACGAATCTTTCTCTGTCGAGAGGCGTTACAGTAAATCTTTGAGCGGTTATTTTGCTATTAAGCAACTTTTGGTGTGATAATTCTCATTGGCAGCCGTTTTCTTGCTCTTCTGCACTAACTTCGGGGATTATACTTTGAGGCGGGCTTGCGCAGGATTTTTGATGGGCCGAGAAACGGATGGATAGTTCCGAGAAATCTCTGAAAGAAACAGAAGGTTTAACTCGTTGATAAGTAATAACTTAGATTTAACTCCAGAGGCGGCAAGGCTAATTCGAGATCATAAGATTTGCTACTTCAAGAACGATATTGAACAAGTTCAGACGAGGACCGTATTAGCTTTGCAGCCTTGTTTGGAAGATGGACTTCAGGAGGTGGTTACAGAAGGCTCCAGGAATATCCAGCTGCAGTCAATCTGTGAGTAACCTCTATATCCTTTGGTAACCGTTAATTACATAAAGCCGTTACAAACTTCTTTATGTTAGCACAGCTATAATTAGTTAAATTCATGACATAAAGCTATTACTAACTTGTTTATGTTAGCACCGGTATAATTAGTTAAATTCAGATGAGCAGTTACAGTTTTTGGAAATCTAAAAGCTTTACCCATTCTCTGCATCACAAACACCTATTAATGCAGTCGTGCTGAATAAAATTGTACAACTAAGTTACAGTAATAATATTCTTTAAAAGCGTCGCAAGTTTTCATAAATATTTAGGAACATCATCCCATGGGAAGCGACTTTGACAACTCCTTTTGAGTCGAGTTATCTGTTTAAGTGAAATGTTTGTTTTATGGAAACTTCACCAGTGAAGATCTAAATAGAGATATGTGAAATCAATGGCAAATCATACTAAAAAATTTGTTTGCTATGCTGCATTTCATATCCTTGTAATCCTCAATTTTGTTAATTTATGAATAAGTCTCTCAAGAAACCATTACTAATGGCTGAAATTAGCAAGGGAAAATGGCAGAAGCCAGAATTTAGGCTGATCAACCTTAGCTTACTGTTATACTTATCCCCAAGGGGTGTGCTGCTCATGTTTCCAGCTCCCCCTGTTGCTTGACAGACTCTATTTCTATGAGTGCTTTACCCGTGGTTAAATTGCTTAAATTGTCTTAGTAGCAGTATAACTACATTTGGCTTACCAATAGTCCTCGTTGAATTTGGTCTCCCTGACACATGAAACGCGGTCGCGATCTCAATTCCTTGGATATAGGGTGTGTTTCACTGTTTTCTGTACAAGTGATGTATGTTCTATTATGCCTGTAATTCTGTGAGAAGTAAATTGGTATTTTTAAGGGTTTTAGGAATCATTTAAGTGGAAGCAAGGGTGTGGCGTGCCATAGTTTCGTGTAAAAAGATTTCATAAATCTTGAAGGGAAAGCTCTTGCTTAGAAAGACGGTGATGCCTAATCCAATAAAAAATAAGATCACAACTATATTCAAGTAGAACCGATCATATCCAAGCAGAACAAGTTCAGTCGACATGGATAGTAAACCCAAATCAAACAAAAAAGAATTTTACCATATATTTTAATGAAATAACTTGTGAACATGTTATGCCAAAATTGGATACTATGTTTAAAATCCGGTTTCACAATAATGGGCCTTGTGAAACTTATTCGGTTTCACGACTCTTGGGAGTTGGGAAACTCGTTTCCCTGATTTCCTACATTAGGGCGGTTTTGGAACTTGTATGAAACATTTCTCAAAAAACGGTTTTGAGAGCTTGGCGGGGAGCTTTTGAGTCTCCTCAATCTTGTTTTCCATGCGTTTCACGAGTTTCACTATTAGATTCACGTAATGTGAACTATGAAGGATGGACCTTTGAATTTTCATATATGGAGGATGGACCTTTGAATTTGCATGTATGGAGAACCATAGAGGATGGACTTTTATATTTTGCATATATGGAATCTCTTCACTTACCTTCGTTATTCCTTTTTCATTTTGAAATATGTGTAATTAATGTTTTAATAAAATTTATTTTTTTATAATAAAAAATATTGAAAAATATAAAAGAGTATGGTTATTCATTTTTCATTTTGAAATATGTGTAATTAATGTTTTAATAAAATTTAAATTTTTTATAATAAATTTTTTTGAAAAATATAAAAGAGTATGGTGAGTTAGTTTAAGTGGTTTTGATTTTCACGATTTTGGCTCCCAAGTTCCATGCTTTTGTTAATAATAATAATTTTATGCATATTATAATGAAGTGTCTAATCTTGTAGGTTGCTTGTGCTCGGGAATTTTTAGTTTTCTTGTCTTCATGCTTATATTTTTGGTTATATCATATTTTTTTTCTTGAATGTTCAAAGGGTTTTCTAATGTATTATTATTAGGATTTTTGCTATAAGTTATAGTTTCACCTAATTGATGGGGATTTTTTATCACAAAACTTTATCTTCAAGGA
Organism: Picea engelmannii; assembly: GCA_009831015.1. Taxonomy (NCBI): domain Eukaryota; kingdom Viridiplantae; phylum Streptophyta; class Pinopsida; order Pinales; family Pinaceae; genus Picea; species Picea engelmannii. The sequence goes on along the minus strand of ML791992.1, from coordinate 214,642 downwards.
TTTTGTGTCATTTTAAGACAACTTGGATTATTTAAAGACTTAGAATCTAAAATATATCCCCCCAAAAATAAAAAGATGCAAAGCTCGAAGTCTTAGAGAAGTGAGGAACTCTTCTAAACTTGAAGAGGTGTTAGGACGTGTTGAAGCCCTAGAGGAGCTATCGCCTACTAATGGAGGGGAAGTTGCAAACCTTTGAATTTGTACTGATAATCAATGAATCTTTTCTATCATCCGAGGTTGAAATTAAGAAACCCTTAATAGAACACTATCTTGATAATTTGCATGATCTGGAAGTACTGGAAGACATGGATACAACATGCTATCAAGAAGAGGTTGCTCTTTGCTAAGATCTAAATGAGTGTGAAGGAGGGTGTTTGCTGCAAACATAAGAGTTGTCTTGGATGTGCATTGCAGACCTAACACTATCACAAAGGTCTTACGGGTGGAGGTTAGGGGTATCCCTGAGGTCTCACAAATATGGAAACTAAGGTGGTAGCATTGCTCTTTGCCTACGTTTTGGTGCCTTTGTATGTGAGCATTGGGAAGGAGGAGGTGATCATCCTAGTAGTCTTTGGTGGTGTGGGTGGTTTGAGCATAAACGATCGAAACCTAGAAGCCTTCCTCATGTATAAATCCATGCATTATTGGTCGAGGTATTTGAAGAAGATGGAGAGGAAGTTATGGGAATCCTTGAAAAGACAATGGAATTGACCTCGGATCTCATAATAGATGGGGCAATGGAAAATGAAATGCTTCTTTGTCTTGGTCTTCTATATGTAGCATAGTCGACAAGCTTGGTCTGCTTGTGAAATATGGTGATTGGTTTCCACCTGAAGCTGATGAGGACTAACTTGTAATTGTTCGAGAGGGATCTTGAGGGCGTGCATCCAGTGGCAGAGAGTATAGTCTGGTTTGATAATGAGGCCATCTCTCATCTCCATGAAATGCTTTGCATAGAAGGCCATCTTGGGCTTCAGCTCATGGGTGGATCTACCCAAGTTACTTAAGTATACTCTTTGTAAATATCCTCCCTAATGATCAGGTTCGGCTCCTGCTTGTTTGACAAGAGATGGTTAGGGGAAAGAGTCTCTAAAGGGGGGAGCATATCCATTGAGATGCCTACTTGTTGTATCAATAAACTAATAATTATGGACTTGTTGGGAGGACCCAATAGAGGCAATGGCCAAGGTTTGTGAGGAGTGGCATTCAAGTTAAGGGTATCTATCTCTATTAGTGGTCGAATTACTGAAGCTCTAGATTCGATGAAGACGAGACCCGATGCAAAGATGGCCTTGACCTAGAAAGGGTGGGTTGCAAACTAGGTTTGGATGATGTGTCGAGGAACAATGCTCTCGTCTTGGATGATGTGAGAAAGCAATAAAACTTCAACCCTCTTTGTCATGATCCAATCCTCCTATAACAAAATCTATCCTTAAGCCTTGAAACCATATAAAAACATGGGAATGATAATGTTGTCTAGAAGCTCCATCTTGGACTAAATGTCTTGAAAGTGGTGTTGAAAACACTATCACTCCATAAGGGCTAGGGAACCATATCCCTTATTGATTCAAGGCTAGAGAGCTAGTTTCAAACTAAATTGGGGCCCAGAAAACTAAACACCCAAATAAGTGTAAATCATGGTGATCTTAATCTCTTCACCTTGAAAGTAGAAGTGGAAATCCGATGGGACACTCTTCGAGCCATTGAATATCATAACCTTGGTTTTACCAAGGGTAATTGTCAATTGTTGAAGATTACAAAAATTGATTAAGGTATCTAGTTGTCTTTGGAGACCCTCTTATGTAGAAGCTAGGAGAACAACATTGTCAACAAAGAGCAGGATGTATATTAATACATGGTGAAGGAGGCAACCATCCTCAGGGTGGATATCTCATGCATAAAGGATTCCAACTCATCTATGTATATCCCTAACAAAGTGGGTGTGAGAGGACATCATTGCTTCATTTTGATTATATCCCTAACAAAGTGGGTGTGAGAGGACATCATTGCTCCACTTCTATGATACTCCTAATGAAATTTAACAAAATCGATATTTTTGGCTTGAAATCCAACAAGAATTATTTTAGATTCTTGGAAAGATGTTACCATTGCACAATTCAATTGCAATAAATATATTAAAAACAACAATTTTATCAACCTAAAATTAATTCACTTTATGTTATCATATAGTATCATATAATAGTAAGCACATGTAATTATGCTAAAACATGAATTTCATTTGTTCAAGTAACCTCTTTATTATTAAATAAGAAAATGTCTGCAAACCCCAACCTTATTAAATAAGAAAGTGTTGTCAACAAACTCTCTATGGCGTGTTCTGATGAAGGATGGGATATGACACAGCGTCATAAAGGACAAATACCTTCCTCACTGCTCGGTAGCTACCTGGTTCAGGTTGGCTTCACATAGAACGACTAAGGCCTCATAGAAATCCTTGCATATTATTACACATTGGCTGAACTAGAAGCCGAGGTCTGGTCATTTGGTCCTTTTAGGAAAGGACTTGATCCTGGGACTGGGGAATTCCTCTCTCCTGTCACAAGAACTTCAAATTTCTTTAATACAAAGGAATATTAGCTACCTCTTTCATGCTAGAGGAGACACTCGATCAGGGACAATATTTTCACAGTGGAAAGAGAGTACAGATCTTGACCTCACGGGGAATTTGGCAATCGAATGGGATCGCTTTTGCAAGGCTTTAGTTGGGTCGGGGATCTAGCTACAGGACCTTAATGATGAACTACACTGGATCGGGTGACAAGTCAGGGATACTTTTTGTTAAAAATATATACGGGGCTATAGCTTCAAAAATTTGACAACAAAAAGTTACAGGTTGTAGGAGGAACATATGGATCTGGAATCTTGCTCTAAAAATTAAATTTTTTATTTGGTTAGCAACGAAAAACAAAATACTAACCTGGGATAATCTTCAAAGTCGAGGTTGGGAAGGTCCTAACCTTTGTCATTTATGTCTAAAGGATTCTGAATCAGTTAACCATCTTTTGGTAAAATGCCATTTTACCCAACATATATGGCACATAATCTTAAGAGGGCTAAAATTAAGGACCCTATGGGAGGGGAACTCTATAAGTGAATGTTTTGATTGCTGGACAAAGAAGAAGACAACGTATCCAACTCTGCCTTGCCTTGTTAGCTAGCACATTTGGTTGGAACGCAATAGGACAATCTTTGAAAATGAGAGCCCTTCTATCAACACTGTATTGTACAAGACCTTTGGAGGTCTGAAAAGTTTAACGATTACTCAAATAGTGCCACCCCATAGACCCAAAAAGACTTCCTCACAAGATTGGGTGATAGTGGGTTGGTTTGACAGAGCAACCCAAAAAAATGGACAACAGAGTGGAGCATGAGGTTTGATTAAGACCAATGATAATACAATGTATAAATGGACATTCAATTGCGGCGCAGACACTAATATAAGAGCCGAACTCCTTGGATTTTGGGCTACTCTCACACTGGCAACAAGGCTTAACATTTTTGATTTGCAGGTACTTGGAGACTCCAAAAATATAATCGATTGGCTAAACAACAAAGGGAACTTGCAAGTAAATGCTTTAGAATGCTGGAAGGACAGGATCGAAGAACTCAACAATGCCTTTTCTTCGATCACCTACACACATTTATCGAGAATCAAACATTGAGGCTATCTTTCTTTCAAAGAAATCACTACAGAAGCAGGAAGGGAAAATAATCTATAATCCATGGATAGATGATGATGAGGGACCAACTCTTTTTCTTAAGTTTTTTTAGAACATCAAAGAAGTATTAAACTCATTTGTGAATTGTTTTTATCATTTCCATTAGAAATGGAGTCTCTTATTATTGTATAAATACCTTTTGGGCGATCAAGATGGATGGTTGTGACACTGTAGTAACGTTTTTGTAAAAACCAATCTCAATATAACCTGTGTGAGTTTATCTATGAAGCCAAGGGACTGAGGCTTATATTCTCTTGAGGAAAAGTATGTATTTTGTGGCAACCATACATTCTTATATAAAATATAATGAGAAATTTTATTTAAAAAAAAAACCCTCCTTAGGAAATTTGACTTTGGCTAATCGATTGAAGAAGAGAAATTTGACTTTGGCTAATCGATTGGATAAGAGAAGGCGACGAACATGCTAATGGTGTGCACGGCTCTATTTATCGAAATTCAATATTCCATCGACACGACATATATGGTGAGTAATTATGTTTCGACGTGACCATGTTAAATGCAAGTTGGACAATATTGTAAGACGGTATACATAGCAAGTAATGTTAAACTTACAAATTTATTAAGTTTACAAATTTATTATTCTAATTAGATGTGTTTTATACTTTTTAATTATTATTATTATATATCCTAATTAGCTCATAAAAATAATTAAGTTCAAGTTGAGATTTTTCTTATTGCATTAAATAGCTTCCACATAAATCTAGATTGAAAAGACAAAACAACCAACCGACCGTGAGTCCCACATATAATAATTCTATGTGTGAACCCATCGGTTTCACGTGGCTTTACATTGAAATTAACAATACCACTTCAATTATGGTTTCAACGTCCTCCACTATCTAAATGCCTTTTCATCATAATGTTTGACTTTTACAACCTAACTTACTCCATATGAAAGAGCAATTTAGGTTAAAGGGAAAGCTTAAAATAAGCAACAATATCCTTAACTACTTTTTAATCATAATGTTGACTTGTGGTGTTTATTTAGGCTTTTTTTGAATGCATAAACCTTGAAACTTACCCTATTTTCCTCATAAACATGAAGAAAAATGTTTAAACCAACCAACAATGAAAATGTTAAATGCCATTTTGAAAGGAAGTGATAGTAGTATTTTAGAAGATAAATAAATGTTTATAATGTGTGTAGTTCTACAAAGAAAAGAAAAATTCTTAGTCATTTAAAAAAAAGTTTGAAATTATATTAGTATAATTTCATTTACATCTGCAAACATCTATAAGGATAACATAAACTACTACATCTCCAAAAGAATTTTAGAGTCACTTGAACTAGCATACACACTGTATAACGAGATATTAAAATAGGGATAAAAACCCCAACAAAACTAGAAAAGAAAACTAAACCAGATGTTGCACACCTGCAAAGGACCTCAAAGTGTTTACCTAACACCGCATGCCCCCAATGGACCTCAAAGTGTTAAACAGAACACTGCACGCCCCCATTGAAGACCTCAAAGCTCTGGTCCAAATCCTCTTCTAGCCAAAGAGGAAGAGACCAAGAGGATCCAAAAAAAACCAAAAAAATGACTACAGCTTTGAAAAATGCATGGTGGAGCTCGGCCCCGAACCAAAGGCAACCACCGTAGAGTATCCGCCATCATCCACAGTACCTCGTCCACAGTGCCACAACAGAGCCCGCAGGTTCGACCCTCCTCCACCACAGCTGGACCCTCCTCCACCGCCTTCGCATCGCAAGCTAACTCACCCTTCACCCTCCGCTCCGCAAGCCAACTACCTTGATAGCCCTTGCACATGCTCACGCTCGCCTTGGTGGTGCCAAACAACCCCGCCCTAGCGACACTCACTCTGAAAAAGAACCTCATCCTACCAAGAATTCAGGGATGCGGTTAGTAAAACCTAACCGCAGAGCCCTCGGCTAGTAATTCCTAGTGAACCTAACCATGAAATACCTACACGATGAGGACTCACATATTCTTCCGAAATTAGTTCATGACGTGAGAAGGGAGCCAAAGCCCACATTGAAATTTGAAGTCTTATTCTTCCGAAATTAGTTCATAACGTGAAATGGGAGCCAAAACCCACATTGAAATTTGAAGTCTTAAAATATGGATATACTTAAAAAAAAAAAATGATATGCACGAGTCTTAAAATATGGATAAACTTACTTTTAAAAAAGGATAAGAAGACACATGCATATGATGATGGTGGTTACCTTTTTACAAAACATATTATGCTTACTTTAAAAATTTGATAATACACATGCATATGATGATAGTTATTGGGTAATACACATGCATATGATGACGATAGCTATTGTTTAAATCAATATGAATTAATTTTTTTTAAAGATTTTGTTTTATCAAAAATATATGAGAAGTTTTCCTAATATTTTTTTAGTTCTTTGAATTAACAAGTTATAAAAACTGCGAAGAGTTATAATTAACAATATTATAA
>ML791992.1:184553-207677 GCA_009831015.1 Picea engelmannii | reverse complement strand
AATTAACTTTATTTAATTTTTTTATATAGAATTTATCATGCGTTTAACTAATTAATTAATTTAATTTTAATAAAATATTTTAACTTTTGTTTAATTTTAATAAAATATTTTAACTTTTGTTTAATTTACATTCTTTCTAAAAACAGAAAGTGTTTTTAAGGAGGGAAGTACTCATTTCGTCGCCTAAGAAAACGTTGAACATTGATATTGTGAAGCCTTCACAAATGGACATGAAGATGTCACGGCCATGCTGTTCAGCTTGAAACCTTCCCCGAAAAGATCTATCTTTTATCAAGAGAGATACATCCTGGGCTGGCGGTGACTAGTGATCCACTAGCTGTGTTTTACGGTACGTCCTGGGCCCCCCGGCGACTAGTCTCCAGATTTGGGCTTAACCCACATTCAATAACTCGGGCACGCCGCCTTTTGAATAAAGCTTTCGCCACTAAATAAAACCATATTCAAAAGAATACATCGGACGCGTGGCAAGACCCAGAAAAACTTAATATACGCACGACATTCGGCCAGTTAATTATATTTGGTTGTCCCGATGTGTGCTTTCGCTTCGCTTAACTAACTTTACTTTAATCAGACGGGTTTTCGCTTTTACTGATAAAGTGATCCCTGTAGTGACGGGGTTGTCCATTGCTTCACGACGAGGGTTTGGTCGTGCGATCGAATCCAGGCGGGACTCACGTTCAACTCTCGGTACATGCGAATCCAACTTTATCAGCACCATATTGTTGTGAGCTGTTTAATCCTGTCGGCCTTCAATGTTTAAGCAACTCGGCCTTTTATTTGATCAAACGATTGTGTAGGGTCTCTGGGGCATGAAGTATTCTGCACGTTTCTACAGGCATTTTGCTTAGGAGTGACGCGGTGTAAGCATCGTCCATGCTTTTCCTTTTGCGCCAACCGCGGACCTTGCCTTTCCCAGTTTTCATGCGGATTGAAGTAAAAGACTCGAAGCTCTGGCCTCTATTTTGATCATCAAATATTCTTTCGCTCGATCTCGGCCATGTGGGCGTTTGCAAGGAGATCGCGGGACCGTTTTGGCGGTTAATTAGAGCTGGTTAGTGCCAGAATTGCTTTCTAGCGCTTTGCCCGTTGCTCTGTCTAATTTTCTGCGCCAAAAATTCATTCCATTTGACTGCTTTTGCGGTGTATAATAGTTTAGCGTTCGTAGCGAGTAATATTCACCATTATCGGATTGAAACCGTGTTATCCTCTTGAATTTGCCTCCATTACCATCAACGCGTGCCCCGCCACATGGTCTGTGCACGATCTTTCTCTCTCTTACGCACTGCAGTAAGCCTTTGTTTTTAAATTTGGTGGTTATTTTTCTATTCGGTAACTTTTGGCATATTGATTCTTATCAGCAGCAGTTTTCTTTGGAATTTCGGCGGTAACTGAGAGGGTATAGCTTTCAGGCGGCGTTGGGCAGGATTTTAGAGGGGCCGAGAAATGGATGGTTAGTTCTGAGAAGTACGCGAAGGAAGCAGGAGTCTTATTCCAAGAAAGAGATGGACGGTTAAATGATTGTTCAGGTTTATGTCCCGAAGCAGTAAGACAAATCCAAGATCGCAAGGTTTTCTGCTTCAAGAACGAGCAAGTTTAGAGGAACACTGTATTAGTTTTGTAGCTTTGTATGGAAGATGGACTTTAGGGGTTGGTTGCACAAGGTGCCAGGAGTATCCAGTTGCAGTCATTATGTGAGTTATCTTTGTATTCTTTCACAATAGCTAATCACAGGAAACGATTACCAATTTCTTTATGCTAGCACTCTTATAATTACTTAAATTCGGATGCTCAACTGACTACCTGTTTAGTCTTTTCTTCTCTCCATTTTTTTGGGCTACGATCTTACCAAATACACTGAAAACTTATCTGATGCTATCGCAATCACAAAATTCTATAAGTGGAGTGATTGCAAATGTTACTGCAAAGCTCAGCTACAGTTACAAGACTGTAAGCGTCGCAAGTGTTCACGAATTTTGGCTCCAATGTGTAACAAATTTGGCACCTTCTTTTGGGTCAGGTTATCTGTTTAAGTGGAATTTTGATGCAAAGCCCACCAGTGAAGATTTCAAACAGAGATTTAAATTCAATGGCAAATAGTTCCTCAGAAATTTGTGTGCTTTGCTGTAGTTCATATCCCTGTAATCTTCAATGTTAATTTATTTCTTGATATTTCAATAAACTATTGGTAATGGCCAAAATTCACAAATAAACATGGTCGGACGACAGAATAGAGACTTATCACAGACTAACTTACTCCTAAACCTCCTTTTAGAGAATCATTATCATTTCTAGGATGATGCCCCCTAGGGCGAAGAAAGTATAACCATAAAAGAGTAAAATAGCTTCCGACGAGCTCCCTCAGCTGACTGTTCTGTTCACGTTTCAAGATCCTTATAGCCGCCAATGTTGGTTTGGATGCCCAATCTTTTATAGGCTTATCGCAGGCCAACTCTCTCCTAAACCTTGTTTTAGAGTATCACTATCATTTCTAGGACGATGCAGTTCTGTTCACGTTTGAAGATCCCTCCATTAAATAGCTGCCAATTTTGGTTGGATGATCAGTCTTTTACCGGAATATAGGCTTATTGCGGACCACCTGTCTCCTAAACCTTCTTTTAAAGTATCATTATCATTCCCAGGATGATGCACCCTAAGGTGAAGAAAGTACAACCATAAGAGAATAAAATAGCTTCCGATTAGCTCCCTCAGCTTACTGTTATGCTTATCTCTAGGGATGTTCTGTTCATGTTTCAAGATCCCTCCATTCAATAGCTGTCAATGTTGGTTTGGATGACCACTGTTTCACCAGTGGTTATTTTGCTTAAAATTTTTATCATTCAATAGCTGCCAATTTTGGTTGGATGTTCAGTCTTTTACCGGAATGTAGGTTTATCACGGACCAGCTGTCTACTAAACCTTCTTTTGAAGTATCATGATCATTTCCAGGATGATGCACCTAAGATGAAGAAAGTACAACCATAAAAGAGTAAAATAGCTTCCGATTAGCTCCCTCAGAGCTACCTTAGCTTACTGTTATGCTTATCTCTAGGGCTATTCTGTTCATGTTTCAAGATCCCTCCATTCAATAGCTGCCAATGTTGGTTTGGATGACCACTGTTTCACCAGTAGTTATTTTGCTTAAATTTTTAAAATTGTCTTTGGTTAGTAGCATTACTAGCTCTGGCTTACCAGGATTTTAATTGAATTTTTTGTTTCGTAATGCGAAACAATATGAAATGCTGTTGCAATCATAATTCTTAATATCTCTTGAGGATGAGTTTTGTTGTTTTTACAGAAAGCGACATATGTTGCATTATTTCTGTAAAGATTATGCCCCTTGATCATAATATGATGATTTCAACTGAGAAGGAAACTGGTACTTTTTACCAGAGTCATTCCAGTTGAAGCATGGGTGTGGCATACAATATCTTCTTGTAAGTGGATTTAAGTGGATTTGCTTAAACTTGAGGTAAAAGCTCCTGCTTTAGAGAGAGGGTGATTGCCTTCAACAAATGAAGGATGTAGAATTTTCATGAATTGAGGTTTCTTTTGCAAATTTAGAAATTTCACCTCTTTAAATGTTCCATGGATTTAATACTTGTGAATTATCAGTCTTAGGGCTGAACTGAAATATAAATTACAGCAGCAAACAATGAACAATAGTTCATCTTACATCAACCACAATACACTAGGCAATCCAAGAGTGAAGATACCAAATATATGCCAACAAGTTTCATCCTTTTAGAGCAATCTTTTCATGCATTAACCAAATCTGAATTCACTGCAATTAATGCAGATTTGCAGCAGTAAATCTGTCCGATTATCTTCAATATAAATGTTAAATTTCTTAACAATTTCAGCCTTAACTTATGTCAAATCAGCAGTACATATATGATAGAAGTGCTGGAAATTACCAATTCATGAAAACGATGATGGTTGAAAATCAAATCTACAATAAGACAATTTTGGACAGCTGAAAACTTCATATATATGGCTAAGAGATGAAGTTCAAGTACATACTTTCAGCTTATCACAAACTGGTACAATCCTTTAGGGTCACCAAAACCCTAGCTAGGGTAAACCAAGAAAAACTCTAGCTCTTTTGAAGATACTCCAACAAGCTAGAATCACTACTAGCAAGTCCTTGGCCTCATGCAAGGTGTCTCCTCTTCTCTTCCTCTTCAACAAGTACAACTTAGGGTCTATCACCAAACCCTAATCCAATGCCCCCTTAGGGATCAAACCCTAACCCTACACTTCAAAAATGCTCCAAGAAACCCTAGTGCCTTAATACAAATAGAAATAGAGTTCAAAGAGAGAGAGAGAGAGAGAGAGAGAGAGAGAGAGAGAGTCTCTAGCAATCCTCCTCTTACATCTCTAATCCCAGTGTAAATAAGAATAAGCACAAGTGCATGATTGATGATGATAATGACTCTCGTTCCTCTATTTATATGAGAGGTAAGGGAGGTCTACAATGACCAGTGGACCTAGTCCACTACAAGCAACTTACAAGACACAAGTAGATCCACACATGTGAAGTTCTCTACTCCAAATGACACATGTCAATCTCCAAGGTGACGACGATCAACAAGAAAGGCTCCAAGGCACGAGCACTACTTCTGAAGGTCCAACACACCTCCAAGGTTCCAAAGCTCGAATGCATCTCCAAGGTCATGTGCCTCCTTAGGGATCACCACACCTACATGTCCACTCTCAACCCAAGCATCCTCAAGTCAAGTGTAAGCCTCCATGCAAGCAACCAAGCAAACCCATGCTTTGTAGGATTAAATGCCCTCCTTTGAAATGCTTAACATGTCTCCTCCAATGAAAGCCGCCCTTCAAACAAGCAACCTCCCTTCATATACAGGCTACATGAGGAAGCTATTAAGCTCCATAGTCTCCAACACTCCAAGGAAGAATGTCATGCAAGCATCCATACAAGGTCTAGCAACCAAGAGTAAGCCACCTCCAATGTGTAAGTCCATCACGGAATACCAATGGTCAATTGTATACCATGAACCCCACATCTCATGAAGCATCCCCAAACATGGTGTAAACCCTTTCAGAGTAACCTTGAAAGTTAACACTCCCTCTCTACGAGGAAAGTGTTTTCACCAATATTTGTCTTCTCTCTCAGCATTGTGAAAAATTCCCAAGTCCTAGGTGACTAAAGTTCTTATGATCTCAATCAAACAAGTAGATTGCGGAATTTAATTATTGCAAAAATAAATTTCAGACCATAGCATTAATCACACAATAGTTGGAAATCAAATATGGAAAGAGTAAAAATTATTTTCACATAACACAGGGAATTACTCCTTCAAAACTAACTTTTCATTCCTTCGACAAACTTACAAGGAAACCTCCACAAGCTGCCCAACATTGCACGGATACCAAAAAATCATCCCAAATTGAGCGAAACAACCCGTTGAGGAAGTATTGCTTGTCCGTATAGATGTCAGTGTGGCTCTGTTCATACGGTACTATATAGATGATTGTATGGAATTGTTTCATTTGTTGTAAGGACCACTGCATGAGATGATGTGTTGCCAAAAATTGGCTACATGTTCTCTCATCCTCTCTGTCATTCAGTCTCCTCAATTGCTCAAGTGTTCTTGCGTCTTTGAATTTTCTATCTTGACCTATCTTTATAGTTTTAGTTGAGACCAAAACTCTAATGTATTTATGAGATTACTCCTAGTTTAAGTCATGTATGTATTAAATACATTTTTTAGACTCAACTGCGAAAATTAAGAATTTCACTTTTTAACTAAAGTGAATTACAAAATATAATTTATTTTTTCGAAAATGGAATCACTTTTCGAAAATATCTCAAAGCACATTCCCAAAGGGAGCATTTTTCGGGAGCGTGTTCCCTAGGGAAAAAAAATGCGCCCTCCCAAAAACGCTCCCTTCTTTAAAAACATTCCCTGCCTTAAAAACGCCCATAACCATGCTTGGAAGCGGAACTTTTGGGTGAATATGATGGTGATCATATACCTTGAGGAGACATGCCACCCCCATCCATTAGCAATGTTCCAAATGCATCAATTTTTCCTTTATCTTCACAACATTCATTGTCACATGGGGGGCATTCAGCTCTTGGTCGTGTTCCACGAACAATTCCATCTACTCCTACTCCTCTTCTTCAAAGATCACGAGAGAAGAAACTAGAAGTTTCTTGTGGCAAGAGGAAAGCTTAGAGCATAGTACTTAGTACTTGCTACTATATACTAGATCTCTTTTTCTGTTACCTGTTTAGAAGTAGTCTCTAGAACTTAGTACTTTGTCTTGACTCTTTATTATGGCTTATTTTGTAAACAATGAAGTTATGAACATTATATGACAGTTTACCTTTGAAGTTTGAAGTTTGAAATTTGAACTATTGATTGAATCTTACAACTCTTTGGTAATGAATATGATGCTCTAGAGTCTTTCATTTTGGGGTTGATGTTGTCTGTTAGTATGTTACAATCTATTGATGACAAATGCTTATGATTGATGTTATATGTGTACTAAATGTTTGATGCTTTAATGATCATCACTAATCAATTAGTTAAATGATCTTATATCTATGTTTTCATGTTTTTTGCAATTGATTGACATTCTGCATGCTTTTTATATATATGCATAAAAAAATATATTCTTTATGTATTATATAAAAATCGCTCCTGAAACGCTCCCACTCTCGATTTTTTTTGAAAATCGATGCTCCCGCTCCCCGCTCCCAACAACCTTTCTCTACACACACCATGTTGCTCAACTCTAAAATCTGGAAGACCTATGACTATCTCCCTCAAAATAGGCAATGTCTTGTAATGTAGGTGCCCCATCCTCTTGTGCCATAACTTGCACATGCTATCACTGTTATGCACCAGGGCCCTAACAAGTTCACCTTGCAACCGATACAAACTACCTTCTCTAACCCCTATTACCTGAGCTGTATCTGGGCTAGATTCCTTTAGTTTGATGAGGACTTGCTGTTTCTTGAATTCCACTGCAAAGCCCTTATCCTCCATAATCGAAACTGAAAGCAAGTTCTTCTCAAGATCTAGTACAAACAGGACATCATCAAAATCTAAAGAATTACTTGACTCAAGTTCAAAGGGAATAGTTCCAAGTCCTGCTACTGGGTACTTGGCATCATCACCAAGCTCAACATGCACTTCTGAGTCTTGCTTCTTGAAACTAGGAAATAACTGTTAGGTTCATGCCATATGTCGAGATGCCCCACTGTCCACATACCACGCATTCCTCATAATTGTGCTGGTAGAAGGGCAAGATACCAACGAGAAATCCTTCTCGAACATGGCAACAAACTCGTTCATCTGAGTTTCTGCAGAGGCTGCTACCTGCTTCTGTTGCTGCTCCCCTTTACCCTTCTTTTTATTTGGACATTGTAATGCATAATGTGTTGAATTTTAATGCTTAGCTCAAGCACATGTAGTTTCTTTTCAATTTAGCATGAACTTGAACCATAAACAATGCAACAATACAATATACAATAGCCACAGTAACCAAGATCACAAGAAGAATAACCATGCACAAGAACAAAATAAGTTATCATGGGAAAACCCTTCTCAATTAAGGAAAAAACCCAACAATCCTTTGCTATAGAGTCAAGAAAAGATCCCCCACACACCACAAACCCTAGAGCACAGAAGAGGGTGCTTCTATGACCAAGAAAACTTGCGCCTAAGAGAAGTGCGCACTTCAGCCCTACAAGCAGGCATTGAGTTAATGGTACAATGAAGAGTGAGTCAATGGGGATCAACTCTTATTTATACATGATCTAACACATCAAATAGATGTGTCTATTGGCACAATAGGGCCGACTTGTACAACTGAATAATATAATTAATCTTTACACAATATTAATTATCTTTACATGGTGGGGCTGACTTGTACCCTTTACAATACAAATTAGGTTTACACAATAATCTTACTCTTAGACAATATAGCAAGGATCTCTCACATCCTCTAGTGCTTAGCCACTAGGGACATGTCCACCTGTGCTCAACCACACGGAAATCACTCTCAACAGATCAACTCAACTAAGTCCATAGGAGTACCATTTGGAGAGCCATCTCAAGTCGACTCAACTAAGTCCATAGGAGTCCGAAAGGAAGCCATTACAAGTCATCTCAACTCGGTCTAGAGGAGCACGGCAAGAGACCACACATGTCATCACGACAAGAGACCACACATGTCATCTCAACTCAGTCAAGAGGAGTATGACACACTCATCACATTGGCTTTCTCACAGATCGTCTCAACTCAGTTAAGAGGAGAACGACCTGGAGAATGTTTCACGAAGCTGCAATCAACAATACTCCCTCTCAGCCAGGGAGGCATTCTCCACCAGGCCAAGTCTCTCACGAAAGTACTTGAACTTCGTCTTGGCAAGCGGTTTGGTGAAGACATCTGCAACTTGCTTGTGTGTAGAAAGGTACTGCACATGTACTTCTTTCCTCTACACCATATCTCTGATGTATTGGTATTTGATCTCAATGTGTTTCGATTTATCGTGAAACACATGATTCTCTGAGAGCTTCACACAACTCTGGTTATCGCAATGGATAATGGTAGAATCCATCTCATGTCCAAATAAGTCTGCAAGGAGCTTGCGAAGCCACACTGCTTCGCGGATTGCCACACATAATGTAATGTACTCTGCCTCTGTGGTACTCAAAGCCACAAAAGTCTGTTTCCTGCTGCACCAGGAAACCATGGCAGATCCCAAAGTAAAACAACAACCGAATGTGCTCTTCCGATCCACTGCGCTACCTGCCCAATGTGCATCGGCATATCCCTGCAATCTCATGTCCACACCGGAGGCATATCTCAATCCATAACCAACTGTGCCTCGTAAATATCTCAGCACATGCTTCGCTGCTATCCAATGTGTCTGTCTCAGCTGACTCATAAATTGACTGAGTACACTCACGTCATAGCATATATCAGGTTTGGTGTTAACCAGATACATCAATGATCCAATCAATTGTCTGTAAAGATGTGGATCAATCTCGCTTGAATTGGAAGAAACCTCATTCATTTTCTTCAAATTCATCACCATCAGTGTAGGCATGGATCTGCAGTCTGTCATCCCAAATTTCTTCAATATCTTCACTGTATATCTTCCTTGACTCAGGAAAATCTCATCAGTCCTTTGCCACTCTTCTAGTCCCAAGAAGTAGTGCAACATACCAAGGTCCTTCATCTCGAATTCAGAAGCCAATGCACGCTTTCATTCAACAATAAGGCTTTCTGAACCGATGAGGAATAAGTCATCAACATATAGGACCAAAATCAGGCACTCGTCACCAACAATGTTGTAGTATAGGTTTGGATCAACAACACTCTTGTTGAAGCCCAAACTCATAAATTATCCATCAATCTTCTCATACCATGCTTGAGGTGCCTGCTTTAGTCCATACAGGGCTTTCTTCAACCTGCACACATGAGACTCCTTCTCATGTATCACGAATCCATTTGGCTGCAAGGGCAATAATCGTACGGATGGAAGTGTATCGAGCAACAGGAGCAAATGTCTCCTCACAATCTATTCCCTCCACCTGAGAGAATCCTCTAGCCAGAAATCTCGCTTTGTACTTCTCGACACTTCCATCGGCTGCATGTTTGATCTTATAGATCCACTTGGAAGTCACTATAGACTTCCCTTTCGGTCTCGGAACAATATCCCACCCATCATTCTTCACGATGGACTGATACTCTTTGGTCATGGCATCTTGCCAAACCTGCTGACTTGCTGTTTCTCCATGACAAGAAGGATCAATATCAATGATGTGGCTCATAGCTGAAATATAGCTCGAAAATCTTTGTGGTCTCTTGCTCTCTCGGAATGTATCACGAGGAGTTGCATGTCCCTCTGCCACCTACAGAGTCTGTCGAGCCCATGCAGGCCTCTTCTGGCCTACTGCAATGTCTCTGGGAACATCAACTAGATCTGTAACTGTCTCCCTCTGGACTGCTGAAGGGGGAGAAGGTACTGTCTCTTCTTTCTTCTCGCTGTCAATCTGCATATGAAATTCTTTGGATCTTTGGAAGGCTATCTCTTCCTCAAAGGCAACATCTCTGCTAACCTCGATCTGTCTCTGACCAGGGATGTATATTCGATATGCCTTCAAAGATTCACTGTACCCCACAAATGTACCCTTTTTGCCTGAAGGGTCTAGCTTGGTCCTCTTCTCCTTGGGTACATGAAAGTATACTAGACACCCAAATATCCTAAAGTGTCCAACCTCAAGCTTCACTCTAGTGAAGGCTTCTTCGGGAGTCATATTCTTCAAAATCTTATGCGAACTCTTGTTTTGAATGTACACTGCTGTCATGGATGCCTCTTCCTACATAATCATAGGTAGATTCTGATCATGTATCATCGCTTTGGTTGCCTCAACAATGGATCTGTTCTTCCTCTTTGTAACCCCATTCTGTTGAGGGTTATAAGGAACGGTGTACTCCCTCTTGATCCCTGCCTCAATACAGAAATCACTGAAATCCCTGGAGGTGTACTCTCCTCCATTATTTGATCTTAGCACCTTGATTCTCCTCACGGTCAGGTTCTCAACCTGAGCTTTAAACTCTTGAAATATCGCAAGGACTCCATCCTTGGTCTTCAAGAAGTAAATCTACGTCTTTCGAGAGTGATCATCGATGAAGAGCACATAGTACAAATATCCGTTCAAGGAAGCAACAATCATGGGTCCACAAACATCTCTATATGTATCAAGTCCAAGATCCCCTTGGATCTATTGTCACTGCTCGAAAAGGACCCCTTGACATTCTTTCCAAGAGAACAACCTCTGCAAACGCCATCATGCTCAATATGTATCTTTGGAAGGCCTGTCACCATCTTCCCCAGAGCGGGAAGGGCTCTATAATGTAAATGAGCAAGTCTCTTATGCCATAGCTTTCAAGCTGATAATATCATGTAACAAGGCCTGGACTAGTCGGCCAGTCAATTTGTACAAACTGTTTTCTCGAACACCAATCACCTGGGCAGAATCCATGTTTGAGTTCTTGTGGCATGCAAGAACTTTTCCTTCAGAGAAGGTAACCTTGTAGCCTTTATCCTCTCATTGTATATTCTCACATTGTATTTATACATAGGATATTGCCCCATTGAGGTGTATCATATCATCTTAGTGCATTTTGGTGTACACGTATTTTTATCTCACAAGTATGCAACACTTTCTTTGATCAATGGCATGACCAACCACTTGTATATCTATTCTTTGTTTTGAATGTTGTGTTGCATTCATCCCCTTCCTTGATCCTTATATGATGTTAACCACTCTTTAGATCAATCTTGATAAAACACTTTGTGCCCCTTAAACTATTTAGCAAATCATCCATTCTTGGAAATGAGAACTTGTACTTCACTGTAATCTTGTTCAAAGCTCTTGTCTTTGCGCACATTCTTCACTCACCATTTTTCTTTGTAAGCAATGCTAGTACTTTGCACGGGCTCTAACTTTCTTTGATCAATCCTTTCAACAACAACTCTTCTACCTGTCTATTCAATTTTGCACTCTCATCAGATTCATCCTATGCACTATTTGATTCGGGAAAGTTGCACTTGGCATCAAGTCTATCTCATGAACAAACTCTTTCTATGTGAACAAACTCATCCAACTTCTTCCTTACATGTTTAGGTATTTCTTTCTCTTGCACGCTGGTTTTACCTTTGTCTCACCTCGCTTTTGTCACCTTCTCGGAGACAATTGCCTAACACTTCTTGGTCTCTTTTACTACAGTCAGAAATTCCTTTGTGGACACTAACAACACATCTCTACAATCTTTGTTCTTCATGGGCAACAATTGGAATTTCCTTTCGTCCTTCATGATGGTGTATGTATTCTATCTCCTATCATGCATTGCACAATGATCAAACTGCCGTGGCTTACCCAATGACAAGTGACATGCATACATAGGGATGACAACACACAAGATCTCATCTTGGTACTCACCATTGTTAAAAGTATACCATACATTTGCCCATCAGAATCACTTCATATCCATGATGAAACCAAAATAATATGTATTGTTGTGGGTGCTTTTGTTTTGCTAGCCTTGGTTACTTAACCATCTTAACTATTCTTTGTACTCCCAGAATTAATAACAACTTTACAACACTTACCTCCAGATTTGGATTTGGTTGTGAAGATATTCTTTCTCAACCACTTATCTTCTTTCTGAATCTGGTGCTGTGCTGGTGTGGTTATTCCTCTGTGCATCATTAAATTCTCTCCATGTTTTGTTGTTGCTGCAACAATTGAATTATCTCCCGATGCTGCATTTTCAACTGTGTTTAGGCCTCATTATCTTGTGTGCTATCTGTTTGTGGGCATTCAAATGATTTATGGCCTTCATCTCAACGTGTAGAAAATTGTAATATATCTTCTTCCTCTAACCATTAGAGTTAGGGCCTGTACCTTAGAATTTTCCTCGAGTTATACCTCTATCTCTTCCTAGTGCAACACCTTATTCTCATGATCTTTGTGCCTCCGTTCTTGCTTTATCCTCCAGCCTCCATGCACTCACTTCCTCAGCTGCCTTCTGTGCGTCCTCATTTTGACATGCCTTGAGATGCTCCTACCAGTGGGAAACTTTAGATTTTTTATTAAGGATATCTATTATCAGCTTCAAGTCCCCTTCAAAAGTAATATTATTAATTCTTATCTTAAGGCCTTCTATGATGCCTAGAATATGGGCCTCAAATTCAGCCTTATTATTCATTCCTTTTTGATGAAGCTGATAATAGGCTTTTAGTATATGCCCCTGGTGATCTTAAAAACCTTCCTGACCCTGCTAGGCTAGTCTTTCCTTTAGAAGCACCATCAAAATTGCGTTTCGCCCATCTTCTTGGGGGAGTCCACAACTGTTGACCAGATATGGCCCTTAACTGCTGTCCTTGATCAAATTGTTTTGTTATGTATTAGCTCCTTTATTCTGGCTGCATTTTTTGGAAAGTTTAGTGTGCTAGCCTCATCCTTAGTTTTATTTCTCTAAAATATTGCTCTTTTTTCTGTTCCTTTACAGTTCGACGGGTCACTTCCAGGTGATTGGGCGAGGAGGAAACTATATCGAAACAAAGTTGCATCAGTGGTGGTGATATTGGTGTCGGCTTTATTCCTTGGTGGTGCTTTTGTTAGCGAAAACTATGCAGAAGTATGGATGTTTTCCTGTTTTTTTCATGAACATTTCAATTCTTGGTTTCTTTGGAGACCATACAAACCACAATTTAAACTCTGCATTTCTGGTTGCAAGTGTTGCATCCTGTGTGGTATTTTTAGTTATAGCCTTATGCTTTGGAGCCCTGCAATTTTTGTGTCTCTGAGGATTGTCTTCAAAGTTTTTTGTCCTTTGGTATATATGGTTGACTTCACATAATGAGCATTCAATTCATATTCTAACAAATGATGCAATGATATTGGGAATGGGAATATGTGCAGACAGTATCTAGGTGGGGTGGCCCTTATGCTTTACAGCCCTCCACGTTGAAGGAGTGCAAGGTTTGATATGTCACTCTACTTGTACATTCGAAGATTTACATTTTCTCTGATGATAATTTTGCTTTTCTTGCTGGAAAAGATTGTTGTTATACTTTGTTTTTGCAGTTTTCTATAGATGTTTTAAACTGCATTTCCATTTTTCATTGATAAGTGTCAGCTACATTAGCAATGGGAAAAATATGTCTTGTGCTTTTTCTTTTAAGCCATTGGAATCAGTTCAAAACTTGCATCAGCATTTTTAATTTATCGAGTATATTTGGCTAAGTCTTATCAAGGAGTGTAGCTTAGGACAGGAAGAGATAATTGATTCAGCAGGTGATGGGTTGCTTGATGCAAGTTTTCTCTGGTTTTAATGGTTTTCTGCTTCACAGCGATTTTCTAAAGTCCTGTGGTTTTTGATTCTGTAGAAAGAGCCTGAAAGGCAGAAGGAGCATGAAAGGCATCGTCCTCATGGTAGTGAGCCATTGCCAAGAGGCATAGTGCAGGAAACATCAGACATGGAGATGCGACCACTGTGGGGTGTTTCCAAAAAGACGGTCAGTTAAACTTTCATGAACATATGTAATTAATTAAATATTAGACACATGGATTTCTTGACAGGGTAAAATTTAAATGTATCAGTTGCAACTGTGGTATCTCCCCTTGATCTAGTGGTATCTTGTGCAGCCTTGGAGATTTTATAGCTTTGTGAATATGAATCTGCAAAGCATACATGTTGAATATGCTCATAGCGATGTACATTGATGTAATAGTGAAATGAAATGGTATGGAAATATTAAATATATATATCCACTTATGAGTCATGACAAAAGGAAGGTCAATGGGACTGAAGAGTACAGTTGGTGGAACAAATGGCAAAATAAAGACTGCCCAATGCATCTATTGGAAAAATAACAAATCTAAGTGACCAAAAATGCAGGAATATAAAAAAGAAAAAACTAGAAGGGTTTAACCAGTGTGGGAAACACTGTATGATGTATAAAAGAATAGGCAGGAAGAGTAGGAACACATTGAAGAAAGGGGTTCAGTCTTAGTTTGAGTCATATGAAGAGTCAGTAATGTTGTTAATAACAGTAAAGCCCCAAATGCTGAGCCTGATGTTGTTGTTGGTAGAGTGTGCCAGGATGAGGAAATGGCTGGACTAACTGGCGAGATGGCAAGGAACCCCTCGCAACAGCTCTCCTACCATCCAAGATCGACATATTCATGGTGGGGAAGAACCTCGTAAGTTCTTGCCTCCAGCCTGTACTGGATGTGGTGGCGAGTTGTTGGAGCTCTACGATGAACTGTGGAACTCTATAGCTTAATTGTGGAACTTTATTGTATTTATTGAAGTATTAGCAGTTTTAGAACAACTTGAAGCCTTGAACTGTAGTAACATCATTGGCTTTCAAAATATCATAATCTAATTGATATACACACAAGTGGAGTTTAAGGATGGGGATGGTCGTTCCTCAAATGCCTATTGGTTCTATAAAATCTGGTAGACTCCACCCCTCAAGAATGGAAACCACTCTAGTTTACTCCCATTATCTTCCACCATTAGCTTTCTTAGGTTGGGAGAGCTTCTGTCCACAGTAAAGAACTAGGATGACTATCACTAGGAGAAGTATATTTCAACCTGGCAATCATCTGGATGAATATCAACAAGAGTATCTTTCAACCAAATTATAGTGTAGCACAAGGAGAATATTTCAACTGACGTTTAGTTTGTGTTAACCTTGTAGCTCATCTCTTGATATGTAAGCACTGCCAATCTAGTTTATGTGGCACCCTCATCTTAGAGGCTTATCTTTTCAATATATAAGTGAGATCATTTTCTGGCTGTCTCACTGACATAGTTTACTACGCTCTAACGGTCTAACCTATCAACAACTAAAAATTCAAACAGATCATGGCCCAACTTCAGTAATTTCACCATCAGATGCAAATACCTGTTTCTAAAATAGGCATTCATGACATGAGTGTGGGAAACATGAGCGTTCTGTAGCCCTGTTTACACAATAGGTACACTATCCTAACTTTGTGGCATTCATCCCTCGATGCCATCATGCTTTTTGAATCTAGTTTTCTGGCTTTAAACCTCACAAGATAGGCATTCATGACATTGACTGTGAGAAACATTCTGTAGCCCTGTTTCCACAATAGGCACACTATCCTAACTTTATGGCATTCATCCCTTGATGTCATCATGCTTTCTGAATCCAGTTTCTGACCTTAAACCTCACAATATAATTGTGAATGCATATATTTGTAAATAAACAACTACAAATATTAATGCCGAAACACAACTAGGAAATTTCATATGCTGAAGGCAGTCTGGGTACTCTTGGTGAAACTCAGGGATAAATACGTTAAAATCTGTGAACTGTAAAATTGAACAGAAGCAATGAATGGCATGTAAATACATGATACTAATAAAAGATGTTAGAGAATTGTCTCTACACGTCAGCTTGACTTGCAGGCCATAGCTTTCAGCCTTGAGGCTACTCAACAATAGTACATGTCGCTAAATTTTTCTCTCAATAGACCGAGAGTTTATGGAATATATGGTGGACTGACCATTCCACATACAAAAATGCGATTGAGGATCTATAACTGATTTTTGTAGACTTTTGAAGCAGCTAAACTTGGACTTGCTTCCAGTGAACACTAGTTTTGAAATGTGCATGGGTACTCACAAAGTCTATTGACTAAAGAAGGCAAAAGTCCAAGGGAATGACAGAAGTGTTCCTATATGTTCTTTTTATGATTTCTTTCTTGACCTCAGCTTGAATGCTGAGAAAGCTAAAACTTGGCCTGAGGATGTTAACATGGTTTTAGAGGATTGCTTGTGGTATACTAATGTTGGTGTTCAGGTCTATCGGAAAAATTGGTCATGCTAGATTTTTTCAAGTTACAACTGTTGTTCATATGTTGGCTGGATTATCAACTTTTGACTTTTTGGCTTTCCTTTAAGATGCTTACCAGCATCAGCTATGGCATCAATGGTGTTCAAGGTAAAATATTTTCAGTGTAAGAAGATTTAGAGATCAAAGGAATCACTGGCAAATGACACAACTGAAGATAAAAATATCAGTCCATTGGAGACTTGTTTTATGTGCCATTGCAGCCTTCTGGGTGGGCTTGCTTCAAGGAAACTGTCAAAGAAGAGTCTCAGATGAAATATTTCCTTATGTCAAGTCCTTGAGTAGTTTCAACTTTTGGCATTAGCCCTCATTTTGGAACAATAGGCACTCTTCAAATCTGTAGCTGTTTTGCATGTTTCCTTGTTTAACTCACACATTAGACAGCCTTTGTTGCACACAAATAGAATACTAGCATTTGATGGTTGCTAGAAAGATGGAATAGTTCCAGTAATGGTTTAACTTCACGAGGAAAAAGGGCTAAGAGATGTTCTTTTAAACTTATATAAAATAGTAAAGTTTATTAGAGAAAAATGCAGGTTGACAGGGAACATCATGTTTAGAGTTCACAGATGGATTTTGTTTAAGAGGTTAAGACTCCACAATCATAGAGTTTCTTAAATTGGCCCATTTCTCTCACTGGATATGATTTATTTATTTTAGTTATTAATAATATAATAATAATAATCTATTTTTAAGGTTGCAGCCAAGCCAGACACCAATTGGTGTATGAGACCCCCTTGTTTGTGGGACAAGGGACCCCCTCCGTGCAGCGATTTGACTGCTAAAGTCTACGGAGGTGATGATTTATTGTCTACCTAAGTCACATGACACGAGGACATGGGACACGGAGGGCACAGAAATACGAGTGTCTGACACAGGACACATTGACCCCAGAAACAGGACATGGAAGACACGTTATATATATATATATATATATATATATATATATATATATATATATATTGAAAATATTTATATTCAAAAAAATTATATATATTAAAAAAATTACAAGTACAAAAAATGAAATATAGAGATAAAAGATCCAATTCTTTTTAGAAAATAGAACATTTACAAAACACATGAAATCCCTTCAAATATTGAATTTACCCTTTACCTGCACAATGAGAGACCGTAAGAGTTCTTTCCAAACAACTGAAAGTGAGAAAACAGCAATGAAAACTGTTTTTGATAGTCAAAAAGGTAGGACACAGCTAGGGCACATGTCTGACACGTGTCCTAGCGTGTCTGTGTCTGACACGTGGGATACGGACACGACATCCCTGGGGGCTGTGTCTTGTTACTTAGTTGTCTACTACTTGCTCGTATATTGTAGTCATGCATTAACTATAATAAAAGGAGGATTCGGATATTTGTTATTATCAATGACTCTGGTGAAAGGGTCTGCATTCTGACTTTAGAGAACATTATTATTTTACATTAACAAATGTATCAATTCATGCTGAAGTACAATCCAGGGTTAGGTGGTTATTACACAATATATCTGAAGGAGGTTTAATGATATTGTATTGTGATATTTCTAAATGAGATGTTGGGGATTCTCTAAGATTATTCTACAATCCAGGCAAAACTCAAACGAAGGTGCCCCGTAGATTATCAGAAGACTGTCTGTGACATGTCCTTTGATTAACGTTCATGCAGAGAGAGAGAGAGAGAGAGAGAGAGAGAGAGAGAGAGCCTGAGCCTGGAAGTAAACCCCAATTACTCTTGTTTCAACAAATGCCGGATAATTTTGCATCAGTTTTTGATTGTTTTGTCATTAATAAAATTCATGATTATCATTTTTGTTTGTACCTTTGCTGTCTACAGTCACGAGTAAAGAGTCCGCAGAACTTGCTTGCCATTGCAGTTGGAATAAAACAGAAGGAGAATGTGAATCAGATTGTTCAGAAGGTATTGGCTCAGTGAGTTTAGTTACTGAATAATTTGTATGTTGTAATATGTTATTTAGGTAGTTATCAACGTGTTTCTTTCTAGACTAACTGATGGTGGTATTACATGCGAATATCTTTTCCAGTTTCCTTCAAAGAACTTCACAGTGATGCTGTTCCATTATGATGGGGTCACAGATAAATGGAGTGATTTGGAGTGGAGCAATAGAGCCGTTCATGTAGTGGCAATCAATCAAACCAAGTGGTAATGATACTGTTAAATTTATTTTTCTTCTTGATCGATATATGCAGCAACAACTTTCATGTTAAGTCAACAGATTATTGCCCCTGTAGGTGGTTTGCAAAGCGTTTCCTGCATCCAGATGTAGTTGCTGACTACAAATACATTTTCCTTTGGGATGAGGATCTTGGAGTTGAGAATTTCCACGCAGACCGGTATGTAGGACACCTTTATCTAAATCCTTGTTTTTGTATTTCTATATTCCTGAAATAAAGAATGGTTTTATATATGCATATTATTGAGCATGTTATGCGATCTAGATGAATGAAAATAAAGGGAATCTGTAGTGGGTTGTGTCTACTTTCTGTCTAGCTTGTGCCTTCCTTCCACAACTGGTATATTTGCAGTGTTCCATGGGGATGCATCCCCCAGGGTGGGGGTCTTGTCCCCCATGTTTCCCACGTCCCCGAGACGGGGAGACTCCTGGGGGGATTTTTCCCCACATCCCCTTTTTGGGGAGATGCTAGGAGACGCGACTACCCAAGGTGGGGGATGAGTTTCCCCTAAAGGGGGACTCCTGGGCGTCCCCCCGAATTGTTTTTGCCTAATAAGGCTTAAAAAACAAAAAATTAAATTTAAAAAAGAACAAATTAAAATATTAGAAAACAAATATGTATATAAAAAAAGGATAAAAGTTAAAACACAATTAATTTATTAAATTTTAAAAGCTAAAGAATTAAAACACAATTAAATTTTAAAAATTGACTCCATGCGGAAGATGGATGTAGATGACCAGTCAATGAGATAGACTCCATGATGGTCATTTTAAAATTTATTTTCTATGTTCATTGTTTTTTCAGTTTTAATTTTTGAGTCTTGACTCTAGACACTGATGACCTTGGACCTTGACTCGTCACTCTTTACTATTTTAAATTTTTGATTTTGAGTAATTCTAGTTTACTATTTCAGACTTTAGTATCTACTATTTAGTGTTTTGGTTAGTTCTAATCAATGAGATTCTAAAATGATGAATGATGAATTTAATTTTTTTTGTTTGTTTGTTTGTTAGTTTGTCCGTGACATGTGGGACTAACCTGTGGCTAAGAAACCGCGACTCAAGGGCATCTAAGCCGTCAAAATTACCCGGGGATCACACACGACCTGAGCCACACCAACCCTTAACATGACTGGATTTTTTGTCCCCGCAGGTTTCGAACCTGTCTCAGATATCTGGCAATTTGTTTTAAACTTGGATAATCATGGGTTTGAGTCTCAATTTTGGTAATACTGGTTGCACAAAGAGGCGCTCTACCGCCCAGTGTGGGGAGGATGTATGTACGTGACAACCAAAAAAAATTAAATAAAAAATAATCACTAAAATAAAGTACATGTTGTTTGCATTAGACTTGGAAAACACACTCACGCACACACACACCAGCCTATAGAAACTCCATGTGTTGATATAAGATGGATCTAGGCTGGTATCCATTAATCAACATATAGGCCTTTCCACACTTATCCCATTCCTTTATTTTCTGCACTCAACATGGATATTTGTTTGGTTTATATATTTGATCGTGTTAAATGAATGAAGTGTACCAATCCTTAGTATATTGTCTTAAGAAGTTTGGAGAGAGGGGGAATGACTAGGTCTTGCTAACCCCCAGATTTGCCTGCGCAACTGGCGGGTTAAGATCCAGCTAACTTTCATCAAGCTGTTTTTAGTGACAGGGGCATCAGGTTTCACAGTGATCAGAGTTCATTTCAGAGGCATGTTCACCGAGTATTGAGGAAATAGCTATTTTTAGTAGTTTTCCTATTTTCTAGGAGCCAAAATTCTGAGGTCCACATGTCAGAGTTGAACACATATCGTTGGTCCTTGCAAGTTCACGATGTCATTGAGATTTTTCTGGGTGACATGCGAGCATTTTCATGACACTGCTATTTTTAGCAGTTAGGGTTTCAGGGTTCACATGTCGATTCTAAGCATATATTTGGGTTCTTTGCAGAAAAGAGAGTTTGATGAGGTTGTTTTCATTGACATGTGAGATGCTGCTATTTTTAGCAGTGCCTTTTTTTAGGTGTGCTATAGTTGGCAACAGTCTCGTAGCAGTTCCCTTCATTTTCTGTCTTTCCTATTTTTTAGGAGTCAGGCTGCTATTTTTGGCACAGTTATATTTAGCATTTCTATTTGTGGCAGGTACGGGGTCTAGTCTCATGGTTCCAGTGTGCAGTAATTGAGCAAGTGGAGGTGTTCTTAGTGTGGCATGTGTCAGCCATTGGGAGGGTTGTTACTTGAGGCAAACCCTAGGTTGAGTTTGTGCTAAGCATCTCAACCTCCAAAACCTAATTCGTCCTCCTTTGGTATATTTGGCAGTTTGCCAAGTTTGTCCAGCCTAATCTATATCCTCTTCTCATGGTTTGAGTTCTAGATTTACTACTGGATGATCCTTTACCAATTTTGGGAAACCTAATTTGCCTTGGTATTTGTGCTATTTTAGCCAACTAAAACCCTAATTTGACTTGCTATCTTTGGCCAACTGGATCGACTTGTGCCATCTTCAGAAAACCTAGGTCGACCTCCTTTATAATTAGAATTTTGGTTGAAAGTTTGCATGAGCCAGTCGTCCAAGGGAGGTCAATGGGCTGTTTTATTCTTGGCAGCACGAATTTAGAGGGTGAAACTAGTGTTTGAAATATGCATGCAGCTTTCCTAACCTCAGAAACCTCAGAATTTCGACTTGGTTTAATGGCATCCCCTGCATGTGAGTTCCACAGAGTTGAATCAGCAGTTAAGTTTAGCACAGTATGCCTGTGGAGGGCTGTTAGACAGCCTGGTATTGCATATACTTGGGTGTATTCCTGAACTGGTGAGAGGAGGAGCCCTATAGTGGCTTTTTATTAGTAGCCTGTTGTCATAATTATCAGTGAACAGCAGAACCTTCAGTGATAAAGCGCTGTAGAAGCCTATTTTCAGCCTATATAACAGGTGTACCATCCAAACAGCAGCTATCTTGGAGTTAAGGTGCTAATAACAAGAAGGTCTTCCACCAGATTGAGGTCCAAAACAGTGAGATGACAGCAGTCTTATCACTGTAAACTTGCACAGGGTCAGCGTCCATATCTTTATTTAGAGGTTTCTCTTCAACAGGTGGCAGTTTAGTGACAGTTATGAGCAGATTTATGTCTTATCAGCCAGCTGCCAGTCTATCGCTGTACAGAATTTTCCCTAACAGCCATTGAATTTATTTATTTTGTTATACTTATACAGCAGGTTGAGTTCACTGGTTGACAGCAGTTTCATTTAGCAGATAAGTGAATGTTATTCAGCATGCGTTGGAGGTTGGATCTTCAGTTTTCTATTCATCCACAGCTAAGGCGCACTTATTCTTTGACCTCTTGCTCCTACAAAAATTGAGTGGAGATGTCAGGGCCGGGGATAGATTAATCAGCGAACAGTCTACATCACAGCCTCGTCATTCATCCTTTTCCAGCCTTCTTTTCGTTGCTGCCCTCACTACGTTCACTGCTTGTTCTACAGCCAGTCTTGTATTTATCACTATGATGCAAAAAATCTTTTAATTAATATACAGATAGGGTTCGATTATGCTTCTGTCTTTACAGATCTTTGAGTCTCATGGTTAAATAACTATATTTTGTTACAGTGGTGTGGGTGGACATAGTGCCCTTATTTTGATTCTGTATTCAATTAAGGCACATTTCTGTTTCTTTTTCATCATTCATAGTTATAGTTGGTTAATAAAATTGGTTAATAAAATTGAATCTCCTTCATATTATTTGACTGAAAATTTTCCTGTGTCCTTGGTTGCTTGCATGCATCTTGAGGACAAATATTTTGTGTGCTGATCACTTGTGCTATTTATGCAGATTTCTTAAGTTGTTGACAGCATACGATCACTAGGGACATCCCCCTTTGACTGGAAAGGCACTAATCCAAATGGAGGAGTAATTAGCAAGTGACCTTACGCTAATTGCTCATAGTTATTTTGTAGGTTTGCTAAGTGCAGATTTTTGGGATAACAGGGCTTAAATCTTTTCCTCTTGTTTTGTCTTTGAAAATAGCATATTGAAGAAGAAATCAAATCTACCAAGTTTTACTTGTAAAATAGCAAAATCCCCTGCATTGACTCTTGCTGATATCTGAAAACCTTTATTAGGAGGCACTGTGGCAGCTGTTTGAGGTAAATTTTATCTTCAGATTAGCAATCCAAGACCTTACATTGATAATATGTTCTTGGGAAAGAAAAACAACTCATTTTGCATAGGATTTGATTGTGACAACAATGTCATTATGAACTTGCATATGACTAAGGTCTTTCTTTTGTGCTTCATAACCCATTGATAGTCTGCTCTCTGTAATGTCCCCACTTTGGGACATCATCACAGTACAGAGGTTTATGATGACCAGAGTAGCCAGATGGGTGTTATAGCGAGTACAGGGGTTTTTGAGAGGCATTGGGAGGTCCATCTTGCATTTCTCATCATATCTCATCATTATGAGCCATTCC
>ML791992.1:127092-142863 GCA_009831015.1 Picea engelmannii | reverse complement strand
GGGCCATCTTAGCCTCCAGTTGTTCCATTCTCTCATCAAATTCTTGCTGAGGGTTCTTCAGCTCTTTGTGAAGCTTGTCCAATTCCTCTGCAAAACCGATTTTAGTCATGGTGATGTCTGACTCAAGTTGTTCCAGCCTGCGTCTAGCCTCCACGTCCAAATTTTCCAGAAAATCTAACTGATGCTGAAGCATCTGTTGCAGATTTGCAAGAGTTTTATCCATCTCCTTTAGCCGCTCTTCTGTGCTCATCTTCCCTTTTGATGAAGACGCCATCTCCCTACGAGCTCTCACCGCGCGCGTCTGGCTTTGCTTACTCTGTTTCCTTTCTCTCGCTGAGTTCCTAAGCGTCTTGCAGACCTTTTCTTGGGCTGGAATGAGAGGGGGCCGACCTCCCTTTATTTCTTTTTCGCTTATTTCATCATTGCCTTTGGGATCTGGACGTGGTCGCGCGGATCCTTTGTTTGCCTCAGATCTGAGGCGCCATTCCTCGTGGTACTTAGCCAAGCCTGCCGACCAACCAAACCTTCTGTCCCTTTCTGCTTGTGCGATTCGCCTAGATCCTTTGTCCCTGCGCGATCTAGCATTTGGATGAGTGCCCATAGCCTGCGTGGGTTCATGGGATCTCCACTCTGTCCATTATGCCATTCACTGACAACACTCCAGCCTCCAATAACACGCCTTGGTTGGCTTCTTTGTCAGCACTTCGATTTTGATCCCTTAACACGTGATAGAATTGTCAGGAATTCAAATTTCTTACTATGAGCCGAATTTTATCAAGGAGATTGTTGAGCTTGATGCTTTTAGTTGTGGAGCTCTTGATCATGGCCTGTATGATGATTCTGGAATCACCTATGACTGTCAAGTCCGGGACTCTGAGTTTTACTGCCAATTGCAATCCTTGCCAGAGAGCCAATGCCTCAGCTCTGTTGTTGGTTTCTATACCGAGCCCGAGAGCATATTGCGTCACTATGTCTTGTTTGGGATCTTCAATTGTGCCCCCTCCTCCGGCCAGTCCTGGGTTCCCTTTCGAGGCCCCATCAAATTGGAGGATAGGTGTTTTGATACTACTTTTCCAGTTGGCAAATTCCTTTCCGCTTTTCCTGATCTCCCAGCTTTCTTGGATTGGGTGACTTCGATGTTGGCTTCCTAATCCTGGGACATTGAATTGAGCTATCCAACTCCCCTGTTCTTCATCCAATTTGTGTAGCTTTACTGTGGAGCAGAGGTGTGCAGCTGACTCCCCCAGCATAGCTTGAATTTTAGTGACAGTTCTGACTTCACTTATTTGGCTGTCTCTAAAAATTCTATGATTTCTTTCTAACCAAAGATTCCATAGGACGAACTTTGGTAGCAATCCCCATATCCAGTGAGTTTGGTTCCTTTTCTTGTCGGCAAAGGGGAACAAGGATTCCCATTGGAGGAGTAGGCTTATTACATCAGTGGGGAGGCTGGTGGCTGACTGGGAGCCTATTACCTTCATCCAGACTTCTTTTGAGTAACTGCAGTTTAGGAGAAGGTGGTCAGTTGTTTCTTCCTCTTGGAGGCATAGAGGGCATCTAAAAGGCCCTTCCCAGCCCTCTGAGAGTTTTTTTTCTGAGAGTTTTTTTTCTAGTTGTATCTGAGAGTTTTTTTTCTAGTTGTATGTGTCCTTTGCAAATTTGGCCATAATTTTGGAAGGGCATTGGGTCCTCCCTCCATTAGTGGACCTTTTTTCTCCCACTCTGCTCATATTGGTTTACATTTTAGTTTCTTCATCAGATGATTGAGAAGTTTGAGGAGAATGAGATACTTTTTGTTTGGCTAGGGAGGAGTGCTTTCAATTCTTTTTGTGATTAAAACTAGAAAATTGGAACCAAAAAGCTTGAAAAATCATCCACTCCCAAAATGCATTGTTTGGCTTCCTTGTGTGGCATAATATCAGTACGGAGGTCCTCTCTCCATTAGTAGACCTTTTTTCTACCACTCGGCTCATATTGGTTTGCATTTTAGTTTCTTCGTCATTTTAGTCACTTTTTGTTTGGCTAGGAAGGGGTGTTTTCAATTCTTTTTGTGATTGAAACTAGAAATTTGAAACCAAAAAGATTGAAAAATCATGCAGTCCCAAACTTCTTTGTTAGGCTTCCTTACGTGGCATAGTATCAGTACGAAATGGCACAATTGAAGGAATAATTAGTGAAACTAGGATTGGTATCTATGAAGCAACTCGGTGAAAATTTAGAATTCAAATTGACAAGCATGCTCTTGTTAAGCAAGTGAATAGCCTAAAACGTGAAATAGTAAAATATCAACAAGACAAGCAAGAATCTCAACAAGAAAATTCAAGATGTCAAGAAAAAAATTGACTAGTTGTATCAATCAAGGACAAAGAAATCAACCATCTAAAATGTCATAATCAAATTTTGCTTAATGCAATTAAAAAATTGAAGAGAAAAGATGCCATATTCCAAGGTTCAATAAAGAAGTGTGAATTGATGTGGTTGAATAAACAATACTTGTAGAAGTCAACTTTCAAGGTACAAATGGTAGAAAAAAGAACTCTCGCAGATGCAATTAGAGATGTAAAATCAAGTGTTGCTAATAATTTTTTTTATATCGTTGATAAAGTTGCCCTCAATTGATAAGGTGACACTTACAGATCCAATTAGAGTTGAAGTTCCATCCATAGTCATTGGTGAATTTGTATCTCAGCTTAAGGGTGTTGACACACTAGTGAAAATAGTAAAGCATCAATCCTTGATTCTCGTATATCACAAGGTAGCACAATTGCTAGACCTTATTATCACCCTAATCACATAAATCTTCCCATGGAACATTCATCATTTCAACATCAATTCAAACAAAATCTACTTTGCAGTCTTTGATATCAGGGTGCCAATTCAACTTGTTTCCAAAGACATTGAAAATAGGAATCAAGAAGTCCTCATCAAATATTGCATAATACAACCTCGAAGAAAATTAACTTAGTGTGGATTGAGCCCTTCACAATACGACGATATTGTTTAAAACAAAACTTCAAAGATATTACTGTCTTGTTTCCTTAGTCACTGCAGCATCTAGATCGACCGGCTTCAGAGGGAGAAGGAGCTTATTGAGGATGTTTTAGCACCTGTTTATGCTTCATAGATTAGGTTCGGAGTTTTCGTTGTCTCAAATGGATGGAGAAATACTAGGTGTAGGCGATTGATCAATATCATTGCCACATCACCAAAAGGAGCAATGTTTTTAAAGGCTGAAGATTGTTCAGGTGAGGTAAAGGATGCTCCTTCATTGCTGATATTTATATCAAAGTAATTGAGAAACTCCAAATCGACCTGCTCAAAAAAGAGAAGGAGCTTATTGAGGATGTTTTAGCACCTATTTGTGCTTCATGGACTCGCTTTGGAGTTTTCATTGTCTCGGATGGGTGGATAGATACTAGGTGCAGGCCATTGATCAATATTGTCGCCACATCACCAAAAGGAGCAATGCTTTTGAAGGCCAGAGATTATTAAGGTGAGGTAAAGGATGCGCCTTTCACTGCTGATATTTTAATCGAATCTATTCTGCAAGTAGAGCTTACTAGGGTGTGCAAGTTAGCACAGATAATGGACCAGTTTGCAACGTTGTAGGTTTGATTGTTGAGAGTAGGTATGATCACATTTTTTGGAATCGTTGCATTGTCCATAATTTAAATATGATTTTAAAAGAGTTTGATAATAGAGTTCCATGAATTAAAAAGCTCACAGTGTAGGCTAGGGACAGAATCAAATTCATCACTAACCACTACTAGTGTCGAGCATTATTTTGAGAATACTTGAGATTGGAGTTGTTGAGACAAAATATGCCTCAAAGTTCATCATGGTGTATTGCCTTGTTGAGGGTAGGCAGCCATTAGTTGCTATGGTGGTCAACTTTGGGATGAATGGAGACAAGTGGATTCATAGCGGAGAAGTATGATGCACAGATTATTTATTGATGAGGATTGGTAAAGCAAGATAGATTTCTTACTCAAGTTCACAACACCTACACGTGAGCTTCTCCAAAGTGTTGACACGGACAAACCTTTCTTGGAAGAGGTTTACGGTGGGATGGATATCATGGTTGAGAAAACTGTGGAATCATTTCGCAGGAGTCTCCTATCTTTTATTTGTTGATGCTGAATTTGTGAGGTCAATCATTGTTGAGAGGTGGAATTATTGCAACATTCCATTGCACACTTAATAACATGTCCTGAACCCAAGATTTTATGATGAAGACTTCATTGCTCAAAGCGATGGTA
The DNA here is from genome assembly GCA_009831015.1 of Picea engelmannii. Classification (NCBI taxonomy): domain Eukaryota; kingdom Viridiplantae; phylum Streptophyta; class Pinopsida; order Pinales; family Pinaceae; genus Picea; species Picea engelmannii. The sequence goes on along the minus strand of ML791992.1, from coordinate 138,604 downwards.
AGAGAAATGCACCACATCAGGATAGGGAGGTGGCCAATGGAGTGAAGAAAGCCCTTAGGAAAATATTTTCAGCCCATCTACACAGGGAGTTGAAGGAAGAATTTGCTAGTTTTGTTGGATTGGATGAATATTTAGACATATCAGCAATGGATGAGAGGAGCACCATGACTTTAGTTAAATGGTGGATTTGTCATGGAGCAAATGGTGTACATTTACAAACCCTTTCCACAAGTGGCAAGCTCTTTGGGTTTCCCGTGTCAGAAAATTTTCTTGGGCTTTTTTCTGAGGATTGGATCTGATGCAATCTTGGGCTAGATTTTTGGTTTTTGACTGCTACTTTCTCTTCAAAAGGTTTCCAGATCTTTGTATTTATGTTTAGTTTTCTTTGGTTTGCTTGGTGTTTTCGGCCTGCTGTTTGGATCTCATTTTGGGTCATTTACAATTGTAAAAACCTTCACTGGTCATTTGTGCTTTAGGTATGAGAGACAGCCACAAAGTTAATGTAATAACATTTACAGAAATATGGGAATAATTAGGTTTTCATCTTATCAATACCTAAGTAGGTCTGGGTTCATGAAAATATATTGGTCAATTGCAAATGCAGTTTGGGAATCATGATCATTAAACAAACCCATTTATAATGTCAGGGCAACAAACCGTTCATTTTCTTCCATAAAGGTGTTAACTTCAGGTGGAGGTCTCCTACATCCCCTAGTTTTAATGTTTACAACATTTAATGAGATATTAGGAAGCCAATCTATTAATTATGTAAGGACCATCTGCTATAGACAACGGCCTAAACGGTAAACCTATTATATAAAAATGGTTTTAATTTTTATATATTAATATTAATATGAGGATTTTACCTGGCAGTTCCTTCCATTCTACTGATAACCATATAATTCATGACCATGACATATTTTATTATAGACCTTGGTGGGAAATCCAACGGATAATTCCCCACATTTGTGGATGGCATCCCCAGTAATCCCCGGCCTAGATTAGTGTGCTTCACCCAGGGGAATTCAAACTGGGCACCTGCTGGCATTGAACTAGCCAAATGCCTAACAACATGGGGGATAACTCAGTCAGCTAACCCATTGGGCTATTTTGCCTGTTATATTTGACTGTCACAATTATAACTGCAGTTCTTTCTCTACCTGTTATGGAGTTAATTTCTCCCAATCAGTACACTGATAATCAATATTTTCAAAGTCAATCCCGTTGAGATAATAAAGCAGTTGAATAAATCATTGAACCAAAAATTCCAGGTTATAGGAGACTGGAGATTATTACTATGTTTTAAGTAACACGAAGCCTGTAAATGCATAAATTCTGGCATCCCTAGTAACCCCGGCCTAGATTAGTGTGCTTCACCCAGGGGGATTCAAACTGGGCACCTGCTGGCATGGAACTAGCCAAATGCCTAACAACATTGGAGATGGCCAGGTCAGCTGACCCACTGGGATAGTCTCTGCCTATTATACTTGACTGTCACAATTATAACTGCGGTTCTTTCTCTACCTGTTATGGAGTTAATTGCTCCCAATCAGTACGCTGAGAATCAATATATTCGAAGTCAATCCAGTTGAGATAATAAAGCAGTTGAATAAATCATTGAACCAAAAATTCCGGGTTATAAGAGACTGGAGATTATTTCTATGTTTTGAGTAACATGAAGCCTGTAAATGTGGAAATTCTGGCATCCCTAGTAACCCTGGCCTAGATCAGTGTGCTTCACCCAGGGGGATTCAACTGGACACCTGCTGGCATAGAACTAGCCAAATACCTAACAACATTGGGGATGACCAGGTCAGCTAACCCATTGGGCTATTCTGCCTGTTATACTGTCACAATTATAACTGCGGTTCTTTCTCCAGCTGTTATTGAGTTAATTGCTCCCAATCTGTATGCTGAGAATCAATATATTCAAAGTCAATCCCGTTGAGATAATTAAACAGTTGAATAAATTATTGAACCAAAAATTCCGGGTTGTAAGAGACTGGAGATTATTACTATCTTTTAAGTAACATGAATCCTGTAAATGCATAAATTCTGGAGGATTTTTACTGGATTGTAAAGGAATTCAAGGGTATCTTGCCTGGATTTTGGGTTAATTCTGGTCAAATAAATGAACTTTTCACACTTTAGCACTAGAGAGAAATCCTTGTCATTGTATGCTAGGAATTTTTGATATTTATTTCATACCTGACAACGATAAAAGGTTGATTTTGGTCCCCTCTAGCCATGTTTTTATATACATCACAATTTAATTTTTTAATCCAGATATTCCTAAACTATAATCACTTGTTAGTCACACATTTATTACTTAATTTTGAAGTCTCCACTTTTTTTACAAAATATGAGGGGGATAAGTTACTTCCAACAGTGACCAGCTTCCAGATAAGTTACAGTGGTGTTCATTATCAAATGAAAAAAATCTCTTATCGTCTTGTCCATTGTGCCTACAGTGATCTTAAAAATTTATAAGTTCTCTTACAAAACTTTTATCTATTTTGTAGGGAGATCGAAGCAAGAAAGTTGGAGTCATTGATAGTGAATATATAGTGCATAAAGGAATACCCTCGCTGGGAGGATTAGATGATGCTAAGGTAGAAGGCATTTCCTCTATAATTTAATTATTATATTTGTAGTTATATACATGCCTTCATATGTAAAAAGAAAAAATTACTTCTGGATATTTGGTTTGGTAAGGCTGTAAATTTGAAGTGCAGACAATGTTGGTGACACCTGATGCTCATATACCATTAAAGAGTTCATTTAGTTCCTCCATTCCGGTAAGAAATCCTCACCCAAAAAGTGTTCAACTGTGACTTCTAGGCAAATGAGCTAACAAAGCCATGCAGCGATTTTGTCCACAGTTGGTAAATATGTTATTTACATTGTATGCAGGCCCCAGCTGAATCTGCATTTAGTGAGAGAGCGGAGGTTAGTATGATGAGATTTTTCATTAGTTGGAAATGCCCATCATTTGTCTCTGAGATGTTTACCAGATAAAGTGAAAGCATGGTATCACCATTCATGTTGTTTGCATTGTCTGAAATTTTCCATTGCATTTTGTATGTTCCACAGGTGCGCAGGCAATCTTACAGTGAGTTGGATATTTTCAAACGGAGGTGGGCCAATGCTGTCCGTGAAGATAAGTGCTGGGTTGATCCATACTCGCAGCCTGTACATAACCCTGTCAATAAATTCAAATCAAAGGGAGAGAAAGAATTGGATGTTAAGAAAAATACTTCAAATAGTTGACTCAAATTTTCCAATTCATTGTGAACTGGTTACTTATAAATCACAGAGGGAGAATGCCAAGATATAAGAGAAATTCAGTTTTAAATTCACTTCTCATTAGTTGTCAGCTTGTAAAAAGCTATTTGTATCATTGTGAATATGTACATCATCCCAATTCTTTTTTGATAATAGAAATATAAATTCTGGCTCCTCTTTCCCTTGAAATGGTTCCATATTTTATATTTCATTCCATCCTGCTTTGTTTTTCATGATCTGACATACGTTATTCCAGTTCATATTTTTCAACACAATCATATTGTTTCTATAACAGACACCATTGAGGTGAAAAGGTACTCTTCCATGACTCTTGCTCGCTCTTGACATTTATACTCTCACGATGTGCAGCCAAACCTCAAACTTATTGGGAAGCTCACCTCTTTGAATATTTTTCATTTTTAGTGTTGAGGTCTTTAAATAAGGATCATCTTTAAGGTGCCATCACGTTTCTGAACAACATATTGCACATACAAGCATGGATGATATGCTTCGGTATGAAAACGTTGCCTCTTTGTAAGAATGGAAATAAATCAGCCCACCATCAAGAATGGGTGAATGTTGATCGATTTACATAAAAATTTAAAATCAGAGATACAAAGATACTGAAGTCTACCTCATCTATCAGCACAAGGAGACATACGTTTTCTTATAAAATATGACAGGGACCCTTGGCAAACGAAAGGACTAAGAAGTGCCATGCCAATCACCTGTTCACCTACAACTTGCAACTTGCCGTCTTAAAGATTATCTTTGAAAAATAATGGTGGAGATGAGGCAAGGGCTATAAAAGAAGTGCACGGTCGTAAAATCCTTGACATGGAAGGAAGCAACTCGTTTTACTAAAAACTTAGTCTTGAAAAAGGTGTAAGAAATAAATTTGTTGGTTCCTTTGGGCGAGCAACTAAATATTCTTTTAGGAATATGTTCACTTAAAAGTTAAAACTGATCCCCAATTTGTCTTACTGCTATAAGCCATAACTTGAGAGAACATATTTAATATTGACAAATCCTAGATATCAAGCTGTGCAAAATAAGCTACTCTAAATTGGGGTAATGATTATTCAATTATTTTTTTCATAGTGCAAACTTTGTATTTTTTAGAAATTTCTTAGTAAGTTCATGAGAGAAAACATTTCATAACTGTAGCCCAAGCAGAACCTATATGCAACTCAATTAAACAAGGAAAACTAGTGTTCTACCTCTTTCAAAACAGGGTGGTTTTAAATAGAAACTTGCATGTGTTTATATATTGGATTAATTGAAGTGGAATATTTTAGTAGCTGTAGTTTCAAATTGGAGTGAAATTTTGAACAAAATACAAACAGTAACAGTTAAAGTAAGTTTATCAGCGAAGTTTCTCATGTCATAGGCTATAGTCCGTGTAGTTTACCTGTGTAGCTTCAAGTGTGTTTCAACTGACACATTTCTTCTTCTTGCAAAGTTCCACACATCAGTACAGCAGTTCTGTACAACAATAATGAGGGTGTAGGGGCATTTATGGAGAAGAGAAAGACGGGGGGTGCATGCATGTGCCATCCTTAGTTCGGTTTGAGTTTAGATGATTTTCCTTATTTAGCAGTTTAGTTCTAATTCTGAGTTTTGTTTTAATTAGTTTTTGCATGCACAGTTAGAGAGTGCATTTTTCTAGTTAAACCAAGTGCTCATTCATGTGGATTCCCAGTCTGAGTGAGGGCAAAGATCTCATGGAGGATGTATGCTTGCATGCCTTAGTGCATCTCCAGTAGAGGTGCACTTTACTTGGCTCATCTATCCATGCAAGGAAGGCACATTAGGGTTAAAGTTTATTACCCTCAGTAGAGATGTCTTTGTGTATGTGTCGAAAGTCATTGTACCTTCTCCTTCCTCCTTTATAAAGGAGAAGGAGGGTGCACCATTGTGATTGCCTAAGAGTTTTAGTTTCCAGCTATAGCATTTAGTTCGCTGTTTTCATATTTAATAAAAAAACAATGATAATGTTTTGAGAGTTCAAAGTTGCACGTTTGTTGTTCTAATTATCAACGGTGTGTGTTTGTAGAATAATGTGTTCTATACCAGTGATTTTGATTGGTGTTTTCAATTTTAGCTATCTAGGTTTTTCAGTTAGATTCTCAAGTACAAAATTTACTTAACATGGTCTGGTTTTTGACATCGTGTCAGAGCATGTTTTCTGAAACTTTCCAGGAATCTGTGGATGGACAATAGGGCTTGTACCCGGGATAGGGAGTTGTCAGAAGGTTTCATGGATGAGTTGTACAGGGTTTGTGCTTGAGAAAAGAACAATGGCTCCATGATAGGTTGGCGATGTATTTTGTCTATTAGTGTGTTCAAGGGGCAACATTATGATTACATTCAGTGTTAGATATGGAGACAAATTGGAAGGTCCCTCCTTTTTGGTGGAAGTGTTTAAAGCTCTTGTGGAAAATCAAACATGAAAGAAGATCAAGTTGTTAGATTTTACAATGGAGGGGACTATATGGCCAAAGGGCTTGACACCATTTGCAGGCAAGTAGGGGTCAACATAATGGGGTTGCAACTTGCAAAAAGGAAGAAGAGGTCCATCATAGAGAAAACTAAATCTATGATCGTGATTTAGATCTGTCCATGTGTCTTTGGGCATAAGCATATCTTATTGCTGTCTATATTATGAAGATGTGTCCCGAAAGAGTTTTGAGGACAAGACACTAGAGGAAGCATTCATAGGGAAGAAGCCTTAGGTAGCACATCTTCGTGTTTTCAATTGTCTTGTCTATGTTCATGTTTTCACTGAGAAAAATGATTAAGCTGAAACCTTCTAGTTTGAAGGGTATTTTTGTGGGTTATAGTGAGACCTCTAAAACTTAGAAAGTCTATGTGTGTAGAGAGTGAAAGTAATTATTACACACATTAGTATATGGGTCATGGTATATGGATGTATTTGGGGTTATTGAGAGTTCTCCTCATATCTTCGGGTTACTATGAAACTCATAATCATGTTTAATATGTTGTATTGGGTAATTGGTTCACAAGTAATCGAAGCAGATGATTTTCATAGTGGAACCTTAAGAAGTGTCCTTCAATGTTAGAGTCACGACTTGTGATATGGACATCCCAAATTGAGCATTTCTTGACTTTTTGGAAAGAAGATTTTCACCAATATCTATGGTCAAAAAATTTCAGCAAGATTGGTGCAAGGTTCTAGGAGATACATTTCGTACAAGTAGATGTTCAAACCTGGTTTTGTAGAGCTACCAAAAGTGCCTTTGAGGGTGTTAAAGGTTGAAATTTGAAACCATTTAGAGTGAAAACCAACTCTTGCAAGCTATACACGTTTTCTATTTGAGGAAAGAATAAAAATCATTGGCTTTAATACATTTGCCACAACTCCACTTAGGAAAATCCAAATAGAGCGAGACTAGTTGCATTGGAAAAAATATGTTTATGGCTATTTCATGTTGAAATTTCACTGAAATTGGAGTCAAAATTAGGTATAACAACTACAATGCTGCCTTGTGAACTATTCCCCATTAGAATGGTATTTTTCAGACATTGAATCTTCCTTTAACTATTAATATAAACATTATGTACACTGCTTTAATATATAAAAAAATAAGGTTGCATATGTAGTTGTCACAACAATAAAAAGAAAGTAAAACAAACTCAAAATCAAGTTGGTTTATGCCGAAACTTATGAAATTAATGCAGCTGCAAGAGCCATTCTCCTGAGAATGGAAAAGACCCTAGTTGTAGACTAGGGCCCCCAACACATTCATGGGGTTTCTTGGTATGAGACCAAGCAGTGAGAGCCATGGCAAAAGACCCTTGTGAGGCCCCCCAATATATGAATGAGGTTCTTGGTCTAGAACCAAGCAGAAAGACCTTTGTGAAGGCCTCAAGTGGATGATTGGGGTTCTTGGTCTAGAACCAAGCAGAAAGACCCTTGTGAGGGCCCCCAATAGATGATTGGGGTTCTTTGTCTAGAACTAAGCAGCAAGACCCTTGTGAGGTCCCCTAGTAGATGACTGGGGTTCTTGGTCTTGGACCAAGCAGTAAGTCCCTAGATGTGTCTAGGGCCCCTGGATGTGTTCCAGGGAACCCTTGCTTGATGCATGGGTTAATCCTTGGTCTTGTACCTTGGTGGATAAGACTCTAGATGTGTTCTAGGGCCCCCAGATGTGTTTTGGGGAACCCTGGTTCCTGACCAGGTAGATCTTGGTGTAATACCAAGATGTGTTGATATGTGATCATCTTCTTCTCTCATGGGATGTATCTAGGAGTGTCTATGAAGATGGACTTGATCACATTGCTGATGTACCCCCTTATGCAGTGATGATAAAGTTTATATGTCACTATGAGACTCATGTGGACATGTTTTGCCATTATGTAACTCCCCTTGACTTTGTCTTAAAAGGTAACCCTTTGTTGTTTGCCTTCACTCTTGTTTTATGTGATGGGGATCTTATTTATGGGATTAGAGATTTATATGTAATTAGGGGTTGAATTAAATATTAATTGACATATTAATTAAATGTCAATAATTAAATATAATTCTAATTACCCTAACCCCTCTTCCTAACTATAAATTAGACCCTACCCTTTGTATTTTTGCTACAAACAATCACTCTCTCCTCTCTCTCCTTGGACGACTAACTCAGTGACTACTCTCTTGTGTGGTGTGACCTCTCTATGAGTTATCATTTTTCAGATTTGAGGATGGAAGCTCCTTCTTAATACTTGTTGGTGTATAGGGTGCATGCGACCCCTCTTTCCTCAGTTGTTGAATCTGTCTAATGTGCAGGAGTGCCTACTTCTCGTCTGTCGATCCTTTCCCTTGAGTTACAACCAAGGTATGAATGTTGCAGCTCCCTTTCCCTGCTGTCCAGATCTGTGTGAAGGGTGACTACTAGATCTGTGCTAGTAGCCACGACCCTCTCCTTCATCTGAGTTTAAGCAGCCATAGTTCTAATGTTGCATGGTGTGCTGTGAAGATTTTCAGGGCCTATCAAGCTTGTCCAATGGGTTTGTCTTTGACCACAGATTGACTCTAAGTTTCAACTGTCTGATAAAGTATTTGCTGTTGTTTTAGGACAACCAACAGTCAAAGAACTTCTTGCTGATTTGTTATGGTTGCACTTCCAATTTTAGGTGTTCTAGCATGTAGTTTTAGTAACCAGAAGTTAGCACATGCATATTAAAATAAGTACAACACACCTAAAGATCTTTACAATTGAAAATGAACAGATTTAAGAGACTAACACATGCATTTTTGTACATAGGTATTTTTGGTCAACATGATCCTGGATAAAACCCCCCCGGGGAAAACCAGTTTGGGATATCTGTTTATATAATGATGATCAAAGCAAGATATACAACAAGTAATGAAATACAATGGAACCTGTATACATAGCAAGCTTCTCACGAGCCTTTCCACAAGAACCAGAGAAATAAGTGCCCAAACTGTGGTGCGCACTCTCCCTTTGTTGCCCTCTGTATTGAACTGAAGCGCCCTAGCTCATCTGTAACCCAATGAAAAAATATTGCCACATGAATGTCCTCTCTTGTGCTGCCTCTCCACTGAAACTATCAGAGCTCGAATCCTCCAAGCAGATCTGCTACCAGGTAGCTGTCAGTCCTCTCAACATGTGCGCCCTCGTCCTAGCAGAAATGATCACCATAAATAAACAGAGACTCAAGTTGGATATATCTCACCATGAAAGCATGTGCCCTCCCTCTAGCCTCCTCTTGCATCTGACCTCATCTCAAGGTGACAAGTCCTCCTCTCCTAGTGAGCAGATGAAGGATCCAAGTGCGCCTCCTCTCCTAGATGCACCCCTCCTCCATGAAAATGCTCCCTCTCAAGAAAGAAGGTTAAGACTCAATGGAAATACTCTCCATGCAAGCTCCAAGCAAACACAACCTTCTCCTCAAGCTCTCAAGGGTTTTGCTCAAACCCTCATGAAGTGTGCCCTCCTTCTCCTTCTCCTCAAGATTTGCGCCCCTCTTCTCTTCTCCAAAACACAAGTGAAGAATGAGTTTCCAAAAATACCTTTACCCTCTCTTTAGCCTCTTTGAGCCAACCCTAAAAGATCAATAGCCTAGATTAGATCTAGCAAAGTCTAATCAATGGGTGAGATCTCATCCTAAAATCTCACTAAGGAAACCCACTTTCCTTAGTTGCTTTATGTCTATTAATTCACCCACATTGTGAATTAATTGTCACTTTATGACTTAAATGACATATTTCAATTTTGACTTAAAACGCCTAAGTCAAAGTGAAATTAGAATCATAAAGTAAAGTACAAGGGTAATAGTCTTCCCCCTTTGTGCTTAGAGACTCATAAGCACATGGGGACCACTTTTCAAGATACCCAAATCTCAACACTCCCTCTTACCGAGGAAAGTGCTCGTCACCATCAATCCGTCCCTACAGATGACATGGTTGCCTCCTGGCATATGCTCGGTGAGTATGGTTGTACCCTGATCGCTGAAAGTGGACTTTGTCACAGATCTATTCAATCTGTATGATCTATAAATGGCACTGACTCTCCATCTATCCAAGATCACCTAGATCTTGGCATCACATTGAAGATCTTCACTTTGGTCTCCCACCAAGGATTTCCTCCTGCTCCTGGCCTCTCACCAAGAGTCTCTACTCTTGGCATCTCACCAAGAGTCTCTCCCTCTTGGTCTCTCACCAAGAGTCATCAACTTGGCTTCTCACCAATTCACCTCCACCTGAAGTGGATCAAGAACTTGATCTGCCCATCTAAGAAGCTATGTAAGGCTCAAGCCTCCATGGTGCCCTGCTACTCCTCCTCATCAACCTCTGATGCACTGAAGTTGTAGTACCAACTCTCTGTCTACTCGGCTTCTTTGAAACTGTAGCTATACTGGGTGGACCAGTCACCCACTCTGAAGATGTCCAGGGACACTGAGTATCATCTCCCTCTGAATCATTGTTGTGCGTCAGACGATCCTCATCAACTCTGTCTCCCCAACTAATGCTGGATGGTGTAATAGCAGATAAAGTAGTAATGAATGCACACTCTCTGACAAACTGATCATTGAACTCTATCTCCTCTTGCGAAATATGCTTCCTTCTGATAAAGTATTTGATGTTGTTTTAGGACAACCAACAGTCCAAGAACTTCTTGCTGATTTGTTACGGTTGCACTTCCAATTTTAGGTGCTCTAGCATGTAGTTTTAATAACCAAAAGTTAGCACATGCATACTAAAATAAGTACAACACACCTAAAGATCTTTACAGCTGAAAATGAACAGATCTAAGAAACTAACACATGCATTTTTGTACACAGGTATTTTTGGTCAACATGAACCTGGATAAACCCCCCCGGGGAAAATCAGTTTGGGACATCTGTCTATATAATGATGATCAAAGCAAAAGATACAAGTAATGAAATACAATGGAACCTGTATACATAGCAAGTTCTTCACGAGCCTTGCCACAAGAACCAGAGAAAGAAGTGCCCAAATTGTGGTGCATCCTCTCCCTTTGTTGCCCTATGCACAACTGAAGCGCCCTAGCTCATCTCTAACCCAATGAAGAAATCCCTCCACAAGAATGTCCTCTCATGTGCTCCCTCTCCACTAAACTGTCAAAGCTCGAATCCTCCAAGCAGATCTGCTACTAGGTAGTTGTCAGTCCTCTCAACATGTGCGCCCTCCTCCTAGCAGAAATGATCACCATAAATAAACAGAGACTAAAGTTGGATATCTCTCACCATGAAAGCATGCACCCTCCCTCTAGCCTCCTCCTGCATCTGACCTCATCTCAAGGTGACAAGTCCTCCTCTCCCGGTGAACAGATGAAGGATCCAAGTGCGCCTCCTCTCCTAGATGTGCCCCTCCTCCATGAAAATGCTCCCTCTCAAGAAATAAGGCTAAGAATCCATGGAAATACTCTCCATGCAAGCTCCAAGAAAACACAAGCTTCTCCTCAAGCTCTCAAGGGTTTTGCTCAAACCCTCATGAAGTGCACCCTCCTTCCCCTCAAGATTTGCGCCCCTCTTCTCTTCTCCAAAAATCACAAGTGAAGAATGAGTTTCCAAAAATACCTTTACCCTCTCTTTAGCCTCTTTGAGCCAACCCTAAAAGATCAATGGCCTAGATTAGATCTAGCCAAGTCTAATCAATGAGTGAGATCTCATCCTAAAATCTCACTAAGGAAACCCACTTTCCTTAGTTGCTTTATGTCTATTAATTCACCCA
>ML791992.1:103964-120466 GCA_009831015.1 Picea engelmannii | reverse complement strand
GGTTTGAGTTATCTCTTGACATTGTATTGGCAATTTATGATAAGGAAGTTTTTGCTAGGTTTTCTTCCCCTAGAGGGTTTCCCAGGATAAATGTTGTGTCTCTTCTGAATGTGTATTTCTCAGTAATCTTGTTCTTATGTTGCTCTTATCTATTGAAATGCAAAGAACTATAATAATGGCATAAACATTAACAGACATTGATACTATCATATTTGAGTGTTTGACATTGATACTACCAGATCTGAGTTTTTGTTTGAGGGTTTGACATTGATACTATTAGATTTGAGTGTTTGACATTGATACTACTAGATTTGAGTTTTTGTTTGAGGGTTTGGCATTGATACTATAAGATTTGAGAGTTTGACATTGATCCTACCAGATTTGAGTTTTGTTTGAGGGTTTGACATTGATACTACCGGATATGGGTTTTTGTTTGAGGGTTTGATATTGATATTTCAGATCTAAGTTTATTTTGCTTATGGAACCATTGGTATTTTCAGATCTGATCTTGTAGTTGCTTGAGGAGCCTCTTGTTCTTCCAGATCTGAATTTGTTTGCTTATGGAGCCTCTTGTATCTCCAGATCTAAATTTGTATTTGCTTGGGGTTATTTGCTTTTATGACTTTGGTTTATTATTGTTTCCATTGGGGTTTTACTATCCATGGAAAAACTGTCACACAGTTCTCTTGACAGAGATCAAATCCTAGAGGTTTGATATATGAACCTAAACTTCATATGAGCATACTTACAACATACTTGTACATGTGACAGGTACACATTCTCCTTTGGCTAAGAGGTAAGCTAAGATTTGTTTTTCTGCACTCGGGAAATTTATTTGTGTTCATAAATTTAATTTCATGCATACAAATCTGTTTATTTCTTGGTTTAATGTGCTGATCTAAATTGTTTTAGTGAACAAAATTTAAAAGATGTCACTGTTTCACGTTTTCCCTAAAATCTAACATGGTATCAGAGCATAGGGCGTAAAAGGAGCTCTTTAGTGACAAACGCTTGAGCCTACATAGATCCTTTTTCAAGGGAATGTTCTTATAGACCAACAATAAGTTGTTTCCTCCCTTTTTTATTTTTGTTTTTGTTTTTATTTTTCAGTATGACTCCTTTTAGACTCTAGAACCTAATTTGTTTTAAGGATGAGGCAGCCACTAGTCCAAGTCAATTATGAAAGTAGTAAACAACAGATCTATGCTACTTATAGGAGCTGGTCTTTACCAACAATTTTTTCATCCCTATTGTGAACAATCTTTTTGTAGATTTAAGCCACTTCTTGAGATAGAAGGGCAGTCCTTGAACTTCAAATTCAAGCACATACAATATGACTAAGTATGAAAATCCCTGCCTTCCAAGGTGAAGGGAATGGATTGGACTTAATTTGCAAATTCCAAACTGGCGAAGGCAAATTACTGTTCGTTGTTGATTTTGATTCAGACCCTGTTAGGGCTTCTGATTTCTAAAAGGGGACTCCTAGTAATCCTCTAGTTTACCCATGGTTATCTGATGATTTTCAAGCCATTTCTCCTTTTCTTTGACTGCAAAATAAATGATGACACTTACCCTCAGTAACCCATCTCACTTCTGAGCTAGGCCAAGCTAGTTGAAAATATAATACATAATGCTTGGGAATGTAACCATCATCTTGAAGATCACAAGAGATATGTTTCATCCATTATAATGTTATTGTTAATGATGCTTGGTGAGTTCTTAGCTTTCATTAAATTAGCTTTGATAAATTACAATGGAATTGACAGAATCACTGGTAAAGGAATTTTAAAATGGGAAACTGTGTAACTTCAGTGAATGATAGCACCTTATACACTTAATGGTCATCCATATGTTTTGTACTACAAAGAGTACACGAGCTTTAAAGTTAACCATAATGCATTGAGTGGTGGAAACTTGGCAATTCTTTGGTGTTTGGCTTTTGAGAGAAAAATGTGAGGGTTGATTTTTGTAAGAACTAAATTTGGGACAATACAGTCTTTGGCCTCATTCTTTAAGACGTATTGTTAACTTTTAGTATATGGATGACTATTGTATTATCCACATGATAGTGGGATAATCTCTTGAGGATATGTAATTTCTTGAACTAACAGATACATGTCAAACATTTGCATACACAGTAGATGTCTTATATAGCTTCAGTGGGTAACAGGATGCAAAGGACAAGTATGTCTTCAACCCAAGCAAGTTCAAGTAAGTCAAGGTATGCACCACTTGCACTCATTTTGTGACTGCTAGTGACAGCAAGAATAACTATGTTTATCTTCCCGTCATATTTATGAATCGATGTCTCAAGGAGTACTGTCAAAATCTCTTTTGTATTCTTGTTATATGACCAAGGAAGATGTGATTTCAACACATACTTATTTTAATTGATGTAAGCTAGGTCTTTCTCCCTGGTTTGGAAACTCAACAATATGTTGGTCTATTATCCCCGATTTGAAAGACAACATGTAATCTTGGATTATTTTTCTTGGTTAAGGAGTCCAACAAATTATCTTGGTAGTTGAGGTATTTTTCCTTCGTTTTGGGAACCCTACAGATATCTCTCTTAATCGAGAATCCTTAGATTGTAATTGAGCCATTATCCTTGGCACATGAGCTCAATAAGTATGACTCAAATTTTCATATTAAACTTGGTACTGACACCAATAACATCTTAAAGAGATACGACACCAGATCAAAATAAAAGGATCTTATAGGTTCAGAGGTAGCCAGTTTGCTCATGCAGGGAGGCATACATTTTATGAGACTCAGAGGTGTTAGGATATTTAGACACCAAGTAGTTCTTAACTAACTCCTAAGTGTCTAAATATCCTAACAGTTCGACAACACATGTATTCCAACAGAGGACGAACACCTTCAATAACCACTCACATAACCAGATCAAAGATTAACAAACTGATGTTTTCACGTGGTAAAACCCCTACGAGGAAACATCCATGACCCCAACCAACGTGGCCACTTGGAGCAGTTTATTAATGCAAAGACAAAGATTACAGAGAGATTTTACAAGAGAGTTTCTCACAATCGATCATCGACAAATGACCCTCCATGCTCTTTAAAGAAATCATGGACCAATTGGGTGTTAAACCACAAATCAATGGTCGTTAAGATCGATGCGAGTATGAACCATCAGATCACTCTATGTCGGGAACGTATCGTGACCGTCGGATTTCCTAACTACAAATGCATACTAAGAAAACACACTAAGAAACACACTTTTACCTAATGACACATTAGACCAAGTAGTTCTTAACTAACTCCTAAGTGTCTAAATATTCTAACATCCCCCCTTAAGAACAACTTCGGATAGGATTGAAGGATTTACAATGTTGACACAAAAGGAGAAGGAAGGAGGCATTAGAGCCTATCCCCCCTTAATGACAACTTCTTGAATGCCTAACATAGATTGAAGTTTGGAAAACTTCGCTTCTGTAAGAGACTTTGTGAAAATGTCTGCAACTTGATCTTTTGTAGGGAAAAAGAGCACTTCAATAACTTGATCATGAATGAGGTTTCTGATGAAGTGCATGTGTATCTCGATGTGCTTGTTGTGCTGATGTTGAACTGGGTCTTTGATGAGCTTGATGGCACTCTGAGTCATTCTTATTGACATAGTCTAGAGTCATTCTTTTCATTAATAAACTGCTCCAAGTGGCCACGTTGGCTGGAGTCGTGGATGTTTCCCCGTAGGGGTTTTACCATGTGAAAACATCGGTGTGTTGATATTTGATCTGATTATGTGAGTGGTTACTGAAGGTGTCTGTCCTCTGTTGGAATACCTGCGTTGTCAAACAAGAGGGAATAGTCCTTGCATATGAGTTAGACCATGACCTACATCAGATGGCAGTATTAAGGTTAAATTTGTGACTCGTGACTTCTCTCAGAAGAAGGGATTATCTATGACAAGATCCTTACTTCCATCAGGATATTTATCTCTCTTGTCGCAGTTTTTTATTTGGAAACTTCACCAGATAGATGTTAAGACTGATTTTTCTTAACAGTGAAGTTGAGAAAGAGGCTATCCATGGGAAATAATCCCATAGGTTGTTACAAGCTCCGAGAGCTTGGTATGAAAGTCCTGACAGTCTCTCTACAGAGTCTTGGGTTCACCAAGAGTATTGCAGATCCCAATATTTATATAAAGATTGTACAAAATCATCATGTTATCTTAGGATGACCTGTTCCTTACAGGAAAATAAATTTATTGATAGCTCAGACTAAGAGGGAGCTCTTCACTAGAAGTTGAAATGAAAGACTTGGGTCTTTTGCATTATTTTTCCGAGCTTAGAGGTGTGACAAAATCCAGGTGAGATGTTTCTCTCACAAGAGCAAGTACACAGTTGATATGCTCCATAGACTTGGCATGTTGGACTGTAAGTCCATATCCACACCGATGATTTCTAAACTGAAGAAGTGACAAGATCAAGCTACAATTTCAGATCCAAAAGACCTCTTTGAGTCCTTGACGTATCTTATACATACCAAACCGGATATTTATCATGCAGTGAATCCCTCATCCAGCTCATGTGAACCGAAGCATATTCATATGGTTGTTGTTAAACCTTTTTTGATATATGTTCGAGAGACTATAGACTATGGGCTTAGATACACTTTAATGGAGGTGTAATGCTTCATGATTATGCATATTCAGATTGGATGGGCAGTACAGTGGATCAGAAGAGTACTTTCGGATATTGTTTTAACTTGGGTTCAACAATGTTCTCCTAGTCCAACAGGAAATAGGGCTCCATAGCCTAGAGCATTGTAGAGGCAGAATACTTTACTGCAAGTGATGCCAGTATAGAAGCAGCGTGGCTCAGAAATCCACTCTCATATTTGTTCAGTGCTGAGTTGGAACCCACAATAATCCATTGTGATAAATAGAGCTGTGTAAAGCTCTCTGTGATTCTTGTGTTTCTATGACAAAACACATTGAGTTGAGATATCACTATGTTCAGGACATAGTGCAGAAGAAAATTCTCAGTATTCAATATATTCCGATGGCGGATCAAAACACAGATATTTTGACCAAGACTCTGTCATTGACAAAGTATGTGTACTTTTGAGACAAACTTGGTGTTGCTGAGAATGCCTCTCTTGCTGAGAGGGAGTGTTGAAATTAATGCAACTGAAAGATCCATTCTCCTGAGAATGGAAAAGACCCTAGCTATAGACTAGGGCCCCCAACACACTCCTGGGGTTTCTTGGTATGAGAACAAGCAGTGAGAGCCATGGAAAAATATCCTTGTGAGGGCCCCCAGTAGATGACTGGGGTTTTTGGTCTAGAACCAAGCAGAAAGACCTTTGTGAGGGCCCTCAATAGATGACTGGGGTTCTTGGTCTAGAACCAAGCAGAAAGACCCTTGTGAGGGCCCCCAATAGATGACTGGGGTTCTTGGTCTAGAACCAAGCAACAAGACCCTTGTGAGGCCCCCCAGTAGATGACTGGGGTTCTTGGTATTGCCCAAGCAGTAAGTCCCTATATGTGTCTAGGGCCCTTGAATGTGTTCTAGGGAACCCTTGTTTGATGCATGAGTTTATCCTTGGTCTTGTAACTTGGCGGATAAGACCCTAGATGTGTTCTAGGGCCCCCATATGTGTTCTGGGGCAACCTGGTTCTTGACCAGGTAGATCTTGGTGTAATACCAAGATGTGTTGATATGTGATCCTCTTCTTCTCTCATGGGATGTATCTAGGAGTGTCTATGAAGATGGTCTTGATCACATTGTTGATGTACCCCCTTATGCAATGATGATAAAGTTTATAGTTCACTATGAGAATCACGTGGACAATTTTTGCCATTATGTAACTCCCCTTTACTTTGTCTTAAAAGGTAACCCTTTGTTGTTTGCCTTCACTCTTGTTTTATGTGATGGGGATCTTATTTATGGGATTAAGGATTTATATGTAATTAGGGTTTGAATTAAATATTAATTGACTTATTAATTAATATTTATATTAATTAAATGTCAATAATTAAATATAATTCTAATTACCCTAACCCCTCTTCCTAACTATAAATTAGACCCTACCCTTTGTATTTTTTCTACAGACAATCACTCTCTCCTCTCTCTCCTTGGATGGCTACCTCAGTGACTACTCTCTTGTGTGGTGCGACCTCTCTATTAGTTATCAGTTTTCAAATTTGAGGATGGAAGCTCCTTCTTGATACCTATTGGTGTAGAGGGTGCATGTGGCCCCTCTTTCCTCAGCTGCTGAATCTGTCTACTGTGCAGGAGTGCCTACTCCTTGGCTGCCAATCCTTTCCCTTGAGTTACAACTAGGGTATGAGTGTCGCAACTCCCTTTACATGCTGTCCAAATATGTGTGAAGGGTGACTGCTAGATCTGTGCTAGTAGATGTGACCCTCTACTTCATCTAAGTTTAAGCAACCACGGTTCTAGTGTTGCATGGTGTACTGAAGTCCTAGTGGGGGTTTTCTTTTTGTTGTCCTGCCTTTGGAGGGTTTGACATTGATACTATCAGATCTTAGTGTTCGACATTGATACTACCAGATCCGAGTTTTTGTTTGAGAGTTTGACATTGATACTATCAGATATGAGTGTTTGACATTGATACTACTAGATCTGAGTTTTTGTTTGAGGGTTTGACATTGAGACTACCAGATATGAGTTTTTGTTTGAGGGTTTGACATTGATACTATAAGATCTGAGAGTTTGACATTGATCCTACCAGATCTGAGTTTTGTTTGAGGGTTTGACATTGATACCACCGGATCCGAGTTTTTGTTAGAGGGTTTGATATTGATATTTCAGATCTAAGTTTATTTTGCTTATGGAACCATTGGTATTTTTAGATTTGATCTTGTAGTTGCTTGAGGAGCCTCTTGTTCTTCCAGATTTGAATTTGTTTTCTTATGGATCTTCTTGTATCTCCAGATCCGAGTTTGTGTTTGCTTGGGGTTATTTGCTTTTATGACTTTGGTTTATTATTGTTTCCATTGGGGTTTTACTATCCATGGAAAAAATGTCCCACAATTATCTTGACAGAGATCAAACCCCATAGGTTTGATATATGAACCTAAACTTCATCCGAGCATACTTACAGAGGAATACTTCTACATGTGACAGGTACACATTCTTCATTGGCTAAGAGGTAAGCTAAGATTTGTTTTTCTGCACTCAGGAAATTTGTTTATTTTCAGAAATTTAATTTCATGCATACACATCTGTTTATTTCTTGGTTTAATGTGCTGATCTAAATTGTTTTAGTGAACATAATTTAAAAGAATGTCATTGTTTCACTTTTTCCCTAAAATCTAACAGAAACAACTGCAAGCAAATAACTGCTACCAAAATACAACAAGAAAACATTGCCTATGGTGTCACAAGATGTACAACTAGATGCATAAAGTACTAGATAATAATGCCCACAACGGGTGGGGGCTCATCATGGTCATTTGGGGCAAGGCTCCAACCAATTACTACATGTGGCTTAATGGCTAGCATATCCCGATCACCATTAGGTTTAAGAGGCTTGGGATCCTCTAGGATAGCAATGGGCAAAGGCAAGGATCATTTGTCTCGAATGATGAGGGTGAGAGGCATGTTGTGCACACATTTCCACCACTCTAATTCAATGGCACATAATTTGAAGATATTGCATTGTAGAAGGTTGAGAGGAGCACCTAATTGTCTCTTAACTCATCATGCATGGGGTCTCACTCCATAAATCCAAAATGTATGGTTGTAGGTGGTCCATCTCCATTTGATTTTGTGAACTTACACTATGATCTATAAGGAACAACTGGAATGTGTCAGTGCACTATGATTCCAGTTGAAAGTGCAATAATGACGCATTCTCATTAAAAATGGCATCATTATGCTTCTTTCGAATAAAGTATTAACATACGTATAAATTCCAACCAACATCAAGGTTTTATTGAATTAAGTAGCCCAAACTAATTTATCCTCCAAAGAACATCTTTCCGTGTAATGTAAGATGGGTGGTATGCCTAACAAATGCACCTTGCCCATATCCATGCACAATGCTAAAGGACATAACTAGAATATATGTTTCAAGTTAGCCTATAGTAGGGACATCACGGGTTTGGAACTTGTAGGTAAGATAAAATTTCCTAGTTGGTAACCCTAGCATGATTGTAAACATGGAAAATTTTGAATTCTTCAATTTCAATACTGGATTCCAAACACTCTTTAGTGTGAACAATCAATAATTTCTACTTAGATTTCACCTAGCAAAGGTTATTGAGCCATACTTCTAACATTGCCTTGAAATAAAGACACATGTAACAAAGGGCTAGCTTGTATTTACTGAAGGTTGAAAATCTCCTCCACTTTCATCCCCTCCACCAAGATTGCAAGCCTTGAAGTGCTAACTTAAGAAAGTGGTCCTTTGGAATCATGTTCTTAATTTGTTGAGACAAATTTATTAGTAGTGTTGAAGTTGAACTTGCCTTTAGGACCCCTCTATGGAAACCATTCTCTTGTTTGAGAATTAATCAAATACCTGTAAGATTAAATGCCTTTTAAAAATAGTTTAAGCACTAAGAATCAAGTTTTTTTACCCAGGGGTTTTCTCATGTGCAATGGTATATGGGATCACCACAAATAATGATCATCAAAATGTAGTCTCATACAAAGGGAGAGAGCTCCCTATAGCATAATAATGGCTTAATGGCCTCTTAGGGCTTCCAAAGTTTTCATAGAACAAATATGCTTGCAACATTAACCTTAGCACGGGGAACGATCAATGTTTGAAAATATATGTCCCACCATGGTTTCTTATCGTATAGGGAACCTAATGGATTCAATGCCGAAGGAGCACTTTTCAGGGCTCATTCTTGTTGATGCCCCTCGCCATCCATTTAGCACATAAAATCAAAGCTTGAATCCTTGGTTTCATATTACCTAGGATTCTCGATTTCAATTATTGTAGAGTGCATTACATGTCCTAGTTAATTATGCATAAACCTTTACCATTGGTAATATTGACCCAAAAATAAATTTTAAGCACTTTCTTTGGGCATTAGTAGGCCATCTTGGAGGGAACCCAACATGAATAATATATACACAAATTACTTCCAAAAGCTTGGTACAAGCATGAAACTTGGCTATTATGGTTAATGAATTTGTCTCCCACTTGTCAATCCTCTTTTCCATTCTCTACCAGGGTATTTTTTATTTTTTAGGAGTGAAATTTCCGCAATTGACTATTTTTTGACCATTTTCTAAAAATATATATTTGCCAATTGGTCATTTTTCCTTTAAAAATTCCGCCATTTTTTACATAAATATGATTAAGTTGATAATATTCACCAAAAATTACAAGTTTAAGTAGAAATTATATGTTTTTTTTTATTGAATATTCGCCTACATATCTATATGTAGGATTTTTTTCACACTGAAATAGTTACCTAGAATACTATACATAGGTATAATATTGAATCCTTAAAAAATACCCCACACTACCACCTCCCATAAGTCTTTAGTTAATACCTAAAATGTGAAGTGGATGCCCAAGAGTTTAAATACCTATCCTAGTTGAATCTAGGCGAAGTTCTAAGAGGTTAGCTATTGTGGGATTGATCATTGACTTTTCTTGTAACACAAGGTTTTATGCCACAATCCCACACTTAATATTTTTACCAATTGTAGGGAGGATCAATACCAAGTTTAAAAGAAAAGTCATCGAGAATAGAACTTTTAAAAAATATAAACCTATTTGGGTATTTTAGCTTAAAGGTTTGCTTCCACTGAGCCCATGGTCCTATCCATACATTTTGAGGAGAAAATATATTTCAAGAATTCAATGGCCTTCTAAAATAAGTGAAACATAAAGAACCATGGTTTTAGTTAAGGTATTTCTTTTCATTAACTAAAATCGCCTAAGATCAAAGTAAATGATTATATATTAATAATCCACTCCTAAATTTCCCTCCTCTTTATCCCATCAGGATTTGTGTGTTTTAAATCTTTCCAAATGATTTTGGATACAAAAAATCCTTCTTTTTTCTTAACTAGCATTGGATATGGTGAGGATCTTATAATTAAGACCGTGCTAATCACATTTTCCATATGACATGCTAGATATGATTTAATTGTGAAGTATAAGTTTCCAAGATTCATTTGTTTTTCCATCAACTTATTAATCTAGTTGAAACAAAAAACCAATCCTTACTTATGAATCTGAATAATAGCCAAACCTCACTACTTGTTAATATGAGTACAATAGAAGATCCAACTAACATGATGTGAGCCTTTCCTCCCTTTCTAAAACAGCTAGAAGGTGTCTTAATATTTTAAAATATAGCATACACTATGCGAAAAGAATCTTAAAATGAATATCCATAGTTAAAGAGTGGATGCAAGAACATTGGTTTAAATTTGGGAGTGGGTTACTAATGAAAGAGGATTGTTAATCTATTTGTCTACTTTTTTGTTCAATTCTATTTATCATCAAGTGCAAATTCATAGTTCAAGAGTGGATGCAAGAGCTTTGGTTGAAATTTGGTAGTGAGCTATTAATGAAAGAGGATTGTTGATCCATTTGTCTACTTTTTGTTCAATTTTATTTACTATCAAGTGCAAAAAAATATGACAAAATGAATCCTAATAAGTTCAATCTTAGTTGAATATAGATCTCACCTATGTTTTCTAAACATTTATAAAGAAGATCAATGTTATAATTATAACACATAACATTTTTCTATTGGATGATATAACTAAACACAAGTCAAAATACATCTTGACATTGTATTTCTATAAGAAATTTCATCTTCTTGATATATATAAGAGTTGTCAAGAAAATGAATTATAAGAATTTTATGTTCTTGATATATATAGGAAACCATCTATTAATTATAAGTTTTTCCAAGTTAAGAATTTCCTAAATTTTGCATTTATTTAAAGTATATAACCTAGTTTCTTTGGTTCTATGACATAAGCATTAGGGGAAAACCTTTTCTAATGAATTCTAACCAACCGAACTCTTCGTGTTTGATTCCATTAATTTTAAGGGTTGCTAATAGATTGGTAAAGAGAACTTTGAGTGCATGAAGAAAAAATGGGGCAGATTCCAAACCTAAAACATAACTAAATTAAATAGTCATTCAACATTTCCACATGATTTCCCCTACATATTTAGGAACAAAATATTTATGGCAATAGATTGGGTTCATTCAACACCCGCTAAAATATTATTATATTATTTATAATATAATGATTTTTTTTTTATGAAGAAATCGAACTTAGACTAAATTATATAAGAAAGAAAAAAACTTTTAAAAAGTGCTAAACATTTAACAAGAAACTTCATATTTCATATTTTAATCAACTCTCCTATTGGTTTGTTTTCAATGGTGTCTCAAGATACTTTCTTGGGTCATATTCAAATGATCAAGTCTTATGAATTTTTGTAAAATGGTAGAACCATGAATATGTGCACACTTTCAATTGGTATTTGGTAATGAAAATTGTAAAATTTATAGATTTATATGATACAAAATATCAAAACTCATACAATAAACGGGAAAATCAAAAAATATATTGCAACATTTTTACTTTCATTTAAAAAAAAACATTGTCATTTAATAGCTAAAATATGCAATTTATTTGCAGCATATCCTTAAAAATTATAAAAATATTCCACAATGTTTTTAATATTCAATATTTTTAATTCAATTTTCATGAACATAATCTATAAAAAAAAAAAAAAAAACCTTTTATATATATATATATATATAACCTAAGTGTTTTATTCTATTTTATTAGTATCTTTTTTAATAATTTTTATTTTTAACACTTAAAAAAACTAAAATATCCTTGTTTTTTTTAATATATATATATATATATATATATATATATTAAAGTAGTGGAAACTACTTCCATTTATGGTATTGGTTGAATATTTGAAAGTTGTTTTGTAGATTTGCACATATTTGCGTGTGTGGAAGTTGAAGTTTCATAAAAATGTAAAAAGTGAGATTATAGAAAGTGTATTCAATGAAGTATTTAATTGTTGAATGTCTTAAAGTTGTTTTGTAGATTTGTACATGTTTGTGTTTGTAGAAGTTGAAGTTTCATGAAAATATAGGAAGTGAGATTATTTTCATTGAGTTAACATTTTTGAATGAGGGTTTAAAAGCTATTTCTCAACCAAGATTTGATCAACCAAGATTTGATGTGTTTATAACTTTAATACCTTTGTCAAGAATTGTTTTATTAGATATTTTAGATCTTAAACATTAGTGTAGAGTTTTAACAAAAAATAATATTAACTTCAACTATCAGACAAGATTGTAAAGGCTCTTTATTAAAAGTCTGATTTCATAAAATCTATATACCTCTTTACCAAAATAATGACATATCTATAAGAAAATCCAAAACTCACATATGAAGTTAATCAATTCTATGTGATGTAAACCCTCTGAAAATATGAAAAATAAAAATAAAAATATAATTAAAAATAAAACATAATAACATAAATATTTCATGACATGAATCAACAATAAATATTTCATGACATGAATCAACAAAGTATTAATCAATATAAATAATAAGAAAACCTAGAAAATATCTAAAAATATATGTGGAGTGAGAGCAATTAGCATGTATCATGTTGAAAACAACAGATTTAATTGACATGATACTTAAAGTTCTCATTTAACATCATCGTATCGATTCTTTTTTAGATGTTTTAAAAAATATAAAAAAAATCACACGAACAAGAGTATATTTAGAATCACGTCGATGAAATTTTGTCTATAAATATAGATTGGAAAATGCTTCCACAAGAATCTCAACATTTATCTACTCAAATTGATGAGAATGAGTGATACAAGGTGCATGTTTACATGTGTTCTATCATGCATAAGGCACATGTTCTAACATGCATAGGGTTAACAACAAAGAGGTCTAATATTTCTATAAGGGTGTTTATCCTTTCCTATGGATATGAAACTAGACTTTGTTTTCCACTTTATCAATATGAGTGATACCATGCTTATAATTTCTAACTTCATGGTTCTGTCTTCTCTCTTTTTTTTACTACTTTATCTAAGTCCTTATGTGTTACTATACATCTAGTTTAGTGTCATTGATTCAATATCAGATTCATGTAGGGCTATTGTTGGTTTATTAAATCTCAAATAAATCTTGAAAGGTATATGACTATGCTAATAACTATTTTGAGTGATATTGTATTTGTGTTAAGGTGTAAGTAAGAATTTTATTATGTGTGGATTGATGTTAATTGTTATATATTTTGAGTGATATTGTATTTGTGTTAAGGTGTAAGTAAGAATTTTATTATGTATGGATTGATGTTAATTGTTATGTATGTGTAGGAAGTGTACCATGGTGAATTTAATGAGTTTTTTCATTAATTTGAGGATGAAAAGTTATAGATATATTTTTCTTTTTATCTATTATACACAAAAGAGATTTCTAGATTGTATTGAAAAACTTGGAGTCTTTGTATTGATGTAGGTAAGATCAAATTTATGCACACATGCATACATAACAACTTGGCTCCATCTGGCATATAATCAATTTTGTAACATGGTGTGAGGATGAACATCTCAATAAATTAATGAAAAACATTATTAAAGTTCCACTTAGTAGTAAGGAGACATATATGAAAATCAATGGATATAGAGTCCTAATGCCTAAATGGTAACTGATAGAGACATATATAATCAATATTTTTTATTAACTAGTTTTTCTATGTCATAAAAAACACACATGCATATGCATTGGTAGACGAAAATATATGTTAAGGGAGTATATTTGAGGAGTTATGAAAATTTTTAGTATACTATGGCAAGGTAAAGTAAAATTTTTGGTCAAATATGTTTTCTTCTCCATTTTAGTCAAGGGTTCCTCATCCAAACCATTCTCTCATAGCAGAGGCATTAAGCAAGGGGACCTATTATCACTCTTTCACTTTATACTCATGGAAGAAGGTTAAGTAAGAGTCTATCCAAAAATAAGAACGCTGTAAAATCAAGGGGTGCTCCTCTCAATCTCTTGAAGAAATCTCTCATCAAAAATTTGTGGATGATCTAATAGGATTGGCCACCATCCAAGAGGCGATGGCCTTCAAAAGTACTATTGACACCTTTCTCCTAGCTTAATCCAAATCGATTTATTCTTCTTTAACGAAAGACTTATTGTCTAGAAACACATCAACACAAAGTTAGTCTTTTCCATCAATTCTCCTTTGTATATTTGGGCATACCCTTGATTGACAACTTGGGAAGAAACCTCTCTTAGGAGCCCCTCTTTGACAAAATAAGAGTTAGGATACAAAGATTATCCTTTCGATATCTATCACTAGTAAGGGGGAATCTATCAATAATATTGGTCTTAAATCCATACAAATCTACCTATTCTCAATGCTAGAAGCATCTACTAAAGTCTACAAAAAAATCCAAATTTTTAGCGTGAATTATTATGGGGGCATATCAAGACATAATAAATGGCCCTTAATGAAATGGGATAATATATGTCTCCCAAAATCGAAAGGAGAACTTGATACAAAATATCTCTCTCACATGAGTGACATTCTAGACAACAAGATCTTTCAGACATGGATAAAGTATAAGGAATCCTATGGGAACAAATCTAGCATGGTAAATATGCCCCTCAAATTGAGGATCAAGACCTCATCCAAAAAAGCAATATAACCAAGGTTAATCATATGGAGCAACACTAAGAAACACACAAGCTTGATCAACAAGTATAACTTCTAGGAAACTAGGGATGCCAAGTATGCATAATTATGGTATGATGTATGGTAGCAACTCCCCCCTCTATGTAAACATCCCTTTCACATGCCCCTCAAGAGGATATTCAGTGTTATAGGATGGATTAGAGTCAATGACTTCTGGGAGACCTACGACTCATAATCCCTTCCATCCCATGACGAGCATTTCCCCAACCCTCGTGGACCTAGTCGTGATGCCCAAGATCGCGCCATATATATAGTTGGGGGCGATGACGAGTATTGCCCCAACCCTCCGTGGACTGATGCTCGAGATATATAGCTGGGGGCGATGACGAGCATTGCCCCAGCCCTCTGTGGACTTGGTTGTGATGCCTGAGATCGTGCCCTATATATATATATATATATATATATATATATATATATATATATATATATATAATTTNTTATTATTTTAATTTTTTTTATATAAATTTTTAATTTTTTAGTTTATAATTGTTTTAATTTTAATTTTAATTTTTTAATTCTAATTAATTTTGTTTTGTTTTTGTTTTTTGTTTTTTTGTTTTTTTTTAACTTTTTTTTTTAATTAATTTTCTCAAGGATTTTATAAGACTATGGTCATGATTAGTAAATCCAATAAGATCACTTATGATACCTTTGTATATGACAACAACAACAACTTGGAGGAAGTTACTTCATACAAATATCTTGGAATTGATATTCACCACAAGCTCAACTGAAATTATAGAATTGAGAAAAGGATTATTGGGGGATGGAAAGCTTATTATGTGCTTGAAAACAATTCTAAATCAGTCGATATTTGGAGTTGGGATAAGAAGAAACTCCTCTTTGAAACTCTTGTTACACCTGTTATTCTTTATGGATGTGAAGTTTGGGGTTGTAGTGTCTCTCGTGAATCCTGGAGAAAGATAGAGCAAATACAAAAGAATTTTATAACCTATAATCTAAAAATTAAAGGAAATATGCCCTATCACATCCTCCTCTTAGAAACAAGCCTCTCCCACATTGAGAGCACGACTATGACTAGATACCTAATGTATAAGAACAAGTTAAACAACATAGAAGACACGAGGCTTCCTAAAACTGCTTCAAAATCGAGTCGTAACCACCATTGACTCAAGCGAGGATGACATAAAGATGCTCGATATTGGCTAAACTATTGGGGAATCATGGAAGACACCATTTTGCAGAATAAAGATATTATTAAAAATATCATCAAATCAAAATTTAAGGAGAAAATGTGGTGTGATAAAGAGTTAGAGGGAAAAAAAATTAAGGTATTATAAGGATGTAATCAACCATAATCTAGAAGATCAAAATTATTTGTCTGTTTTGACAAGTGTAAAGAAAAAAATAAGCATTGTTAAGCTAAGAACAAATTCTCACGAGCTCCATAGTGAAACTGGGCATTGGTCAATTCCTAAAACGCCATGGGATGAAAGGGTGTGCCGCCTTTGTGACACTAAGAAGGTTGAAGATGAAAAACACTTTCTCTTAGATTTTCCAACCTATACCTAGATGAGATCTCATTTTCAAAATATTTGTCACACAACCAACCTTCCTAACCTCTTAACTCAACAAAACTACGATGATCTTGGAAAACTTCTCTTAATGCTTTTCGAGCACAAAAACAAAATTCTAAAGAATCACAAGTAACCACTTACCCTCTTAAGGTACGATAGACCAATTCGGTCTTAGTGGACGTTAATCATCATCATCTTTTATAATTATAAATTGTTTTTAATATA
>ML791992.1:81994-96130 GCA_009831015.1 Picea engelmannii | reverse complement strand
GGGGTTTCTCCTGCTGACGAGTCCAGAAATACTTTATGCACTTTCCTTAGCTTTTCTTCAGGTAGGGTTTGTAGATCTTTCTTGTTGAGAGCTTCTTCTAATCTGTCAAGATCTATTCTTGCTAGGTCTTGCTCATTCATTGCCATGACTGTGTCTTCCTCCTTATCTGGTGCTTTTCCTGAGTTTGGGGGGTAGCTCAAGGTTTGTTGGGTTGGGGCCTCCTTTGGTTGTCGACTTTTTGTACCCTTAGCGCCATCTGCTTCTGTTGTTTTAAGGGGGTTTTCCACCTCTTCTTCCTCTGGAATTTTTGTAAGGGCTTCGAAGGAGTTGGTGTTAGGGTGTTTATGACTGTTGTTGACTGCTAGTTTCCTGTGCGTTTGCCTCCTACGATTCTGCACTTGGGTGAAGCCATCCTTCAGCTTTTCTTCCTCGACTGGCTTTGGGGGGGGCATTGAGGGGGCAGTCTCTGAAGAGATGCCCATGCTCATGGCATTTTCTGCATCTGAATAGTACATGCTCATAGTCTATTGTCTGTGCCCACTCCTCATCTTGATATTCCAAGGTTATCTAGCCTGGGAGGGCTTTGGATATGTCCATATAGACACATATTCTAGCATAGGAGGTGTATTTTCTGTGTTTAGTGGCTTCCGAGGATTTGACATGTTTCCCTAGGGTATTTCCTATTCCTGACAAGATTTCTTCCAACCAAAATTCTTGAGGTAGGGAGTAGAGACATATCCATACCGGGGCATAGGTGAAGTTCTCTTTTTCCGGATAGAAGCGTTCTGTCTAGTATCGTAGATATAGCCCCGTCGAGTTGTAGAAGTAGGGCCCTCCTTTGAAGATACGGTCTTTGTCCTCCAGATTGTAGAAGATAACTGTGAAGAATCCCTTAGAACTTAGTTGAAGTTCGTAATCCCCCTTGGGGTTCCACCAGGTTTTGATCCATCTAGCTAGGTCTCTTTTCGAAGGCCAGAGGCCTAGGAACTTGCCTATGAGGGCATGGTCCCTCATGAATTGGGTGTGCTCTCCTATTCTGTTGCTTTTTATAGTGTATCTTGGTGCCGTCTAGGTTTGCAGAATGCATTTTCCTGGGAGCCATGTACGAGCTGCTTTTGGATGCGAGGTTTATGCATCCATATTCGTTCTCGTGCTGCCGTTCATTTCGTCCTGCATGAACTGCTCCCTCAGATGTTGTGGCGGTTAGAATGATGGTCTGTGCGCGTGCGCATTGTGCGGATCATTGGCTGCAATGTTTCGGTATGAGGGGGCATCTGGCCCCTCTTCAGTAGGCATGTTGCTACGTCGCTCAGAGCTGCAGCATGATGTGCGTCAGAGGATAACAAAGATGTTCAGCTGGGAAGGCAGGGGGTTCAAAGAGCATGAGACCAGAATTGAAACCCTAGTTGCAGAGCGCCCCTCTCTTTCACCCTCTTTTGTAATGTATTTTCCAAGCATTTTCCATAAATTTAATACTATTAAAATGATAATCTATATTCAAAATATCTAAAATTTTCATGTGAGAATGATTTGACAATAAAATAATTGAATGTGGTTTTTATTTTCATGTGAGAATGATTTGACAATAAAATAATTGAATGTGGTTTTTGAGATGGAAAATTTGATTTTAAAAAATCATTGATATTCATCTTTAAATTAAAATAAATTCAAATTAAATTGATAAGAAAGATATTTAAATATTTAAATAATGTTATTTAAAAATATAAACTATATGTAATTTAATATATTGAAATACGATATGATGTGAGTGAGAATGAGGTGGATATATCTATTATTTTAAATATGTTTCAAAATGAAATTTTATTTTAAAGCAAGCTACTTTTATATTACTATGTATAAAAATGCTATAGTCAAAGTTCTTTATTCCTTGTAAAAGAAAATTTTACAAAACCAGGTCACATAGAGTTTCATAATATCATCTATGGTATATCGAAGTCACGGTAGCCAGTTCTAAATTGCCTACAAAGATCTAGACCCTCATATGTAATAAAATAAAATAAAAATAGTGAGGCTAATTGCTAGTATTTACTAGAAACCATGATTACGAAAAAAAAAAAAAAAAAAAAAAGCAACATATCGTGACTACATAAAAGACAACACATGACTTACCAAACAGGGCCTGGGGAATTTGGAGGGTTGGTTGCCTAAGTTTCTTGGGTTGTCTTAGCTTTGCCTAACTCAACTTCTTCTTCAATTGTAATTGGATTAGAAGAGGTACCCTGGGATCCCAAGGGCTCTTCTGCCTCAGTTGAGCGGTTTTAACCATCATCCCACCACTATGATACTTCCAATTAGCTACCAAAAACCACCCTGCAAATAGCTTTGAATTTGGCTTCAAATAACATCATCCTGGCAAGGATTTCTTGGTGTTAATCTTTTTGTTCCTGGACTACCTGGGCTATAGGGATTTTAGTGAGCCAATATAGCTCAGAGGCTCGAAACGATTTAGTATCTCTGGTTCTTGAGAATCCAAATTCCAAGAACCATCTGTGGTATTCCTTCTCAATCTTCTCCTTGGTAACTTGTTTGTGTTTTTTTATGACCAAGTCATCCATAGTGTCCACCTTCTCTTTAACTACATCATGAAACTTTGTTTGGAAGACTTTTTATGCATGCCTAGCATATTTTTTGGATCTAGTCATGGAGGGGACAAAGGTCTTGTGGCAAGGGGGTCGAGAGGCATGCCTCTTCCTTCTTCTCAAACCCCTCGTGCTGGACTGAGGATCTTCCACGTTTAAATTGTCAACCATAACAGACAAGGGATCACATGCAGGAGAGGAAGCAATCCATAGAGATTTGGATGAACAACAAGGGTTATCCTCTCCATTGGAGGATGACACTAAAACAAATGAAGCAACATAACATAATTTGACAACCTAGCTTGAATGCCTAAGAAACAAAGCCTTGAGAGAAATTAGAGAACCCCGAACTAACAACCCAACGACAAACCTGGGAAGAAACCCACAAGAAAGGGTTCCCTGCGAGTGTACCCAAAACTCCAAATAGGCTAGGAAATATAAGTAAGAGATAGGAAAACAAAGGGTCCCTCCACCTAGACTAGAAAATCAAAAGCACTAGATCCAAGGCCATCGGGGAACCCAACCAACCTACAAAACAATAACCAATGAAAATCACCGCTATACTTACAATGAAACACCACTAGTCATGTAGGGGACCAGGAACGAATATCCCTACTGAGGCTGAAGCACTTTGTTTTCCTCCAATGCTAGGCAAAGTTCCTCCCCTACTCTAGTTAAAACACACGTTGCCACCTAAGACCATAATGCCTATGCAACCATCACCCCAAGCTCATCAAATATCCAAGTGCTCACTGGACGCACCATGAAGTCGTCGATGTCTCATCATCCTGGCTTATTAGAGCTTTCTCCCTTCGCATCAAACACAATGAAACCACCACATGCCTCACATGCCACTTCTAATCTTGTCCTCTTGGAGTGCCACCTGAAATAACAACTTTTATCATTGATGCATATAAAATATGTTAATTTTTTAAGACCAATATATATATATATATCTGAAAGTACAGATTTAGTGTTAGTATAATTCTAAAATATAATACAGATTTTAAAAGTGTAAATTAGGAATTTCGTGAGAGTATTTGTGAAAATTATTGGTATATGAGACCCCCGTGTTTGTGGGACAAGGGACCCCCTCCAACTACTAAAGTCTACATAGATTTACATACCCTAATCCCTTTGGATTTGAAACTATGATCTCCGAGAAAGAAACACATATTCTTAACCATTAGACCCACTCAAGTTGTTTTATATAGATTGCATAACCACAAATTCAAAATACTCTCTAATTTTTTTTTTAACATTATCATTTTCTAATATATTAAAATGATTAAATTAAATATAAAGAATTATAATTATAATTTCAACATATTATATATATACAATGGTATATCAAAATTTATAATAAAAATGTAAACCTTTAAATAAATATAAAGACATTTGAGAGTAAGAGATTGCGTTCAGATTGTAACAACAAATTCACAATGTGATATATTGCGAAATAAGATATATCATATTATTATTGACTCCTTGGTGGAGAAATGATAGTAAAGGTGAAGGTGAAATGATACTCCGGTGTATGTGCCATGCACATGGCCCTCCTACCCAACAACAAGGTCTATTTTAGATATAGTAGACGCAACATTATGTATATAATTTTACCCATTTTACCCATCCTGGCCATGGTTGAGAAAGAACATAATACAACATATTGAAATTATGTTTCGTATTATTTTTTACAATAGCTAGAATTTTTATCAATTATACAAAATCATTACATATCCCTAAACATATGTGTTAGGGTTTTGTTCATTATGTTCTTTAAATTGAGTGATTTTACCAAGATAAGTGAGGTTGTCTTATAGCTTGGGGTGGGGTTGGGTTGGGGTGGGGTGGAAAAGATGTTTATCTCCTTCTTTGTGTAACATTGAAAATCTAAAATGGAAAAAAAATGATGTTTGATAATTATTGTCAAAAAATAAAATCCAATTTTTATTTTTATTTTAATTATCATATTATAAAAATAAAAATCATGAACTAGTATAGATGCATCTTTCTTCTTGGTTAAAAATTTAATCTACGACTTATGTTAGTATTTGGTTTTATGAATATGAATAAGGTTAGATGCTATTTGTAATCATATGATCTCACTATAGTATCCTCAACTAGATACTCAGTTAATTGTAGATAGTATCTAGGTTGAAACGATCTTTTGGTCTTGGAGTATGACCTAAATTGCTTCTTATTGGCTAAGATATCATCTTTCTCATATATAAGGATACAAGTTAACAACCCAAGACTTAGAGGAATTTGGAAAGAGTGGAATTTTTCCGTCTAAATACATCCAACAAGTTATCTCAAGTGGCCAGGTAGTCTACTGATGATGATGTTACTCCATGTTGGGGTCTTGAGATTTTATCGATAGAGGCTAGGCTAGTATCCCTAAGTATTGTAGGCTTTTTCCTGCTTTAAAAAAGAAAAAAGATGCATCTTATCTTTAAATGTTTTTAGCACTGAGAAGTGTACACCCAAGTTTTTTAATCCCTCTTAATGCTTAATAGATCTAGGTTAAGATGAATTTATACTAGTTGTATGCCTTTTCATTACATATACACATACTTCTAATAATGTGTCTTTAACAACCATGCAAGTTGTTGAGAAGATAATCAAAGTAGTGAAAGGAACCATTTTGTTCTCATTTGAATGACTTTATATTTCACTATCCAAGACATAACATGAAAAAAATTGTATAAGTCAATAAATTATAGAAACATTTTTCCACATGAGGGGCTTTAAAAGGACTTGCTTGGAACATTAGTTTTAGTGGTAACCATGTTACCTTAGATAACAACTTAATTGAATTTGATAGCTAAGTGGAATAGTGATACGGAGTTATGTCTTCTCCTTGTGCCATCCCCAGTTATTAAAATGGGATAGTTATTACAATTGATTCGTTAGGAAGCCAATGCTCAAGATCCTAATTAAGAATATTTCCTGGTGGAGTTGATCTCATAGATTTTACTCTAGTTGAACTCAATCTTCATTGTCAAGACCATGGAGGTCTTCTTTCCTATCAAAATATCTTCTTCCAAAGGTTCCCTTTACTAATGTAGCTTAGAGTTTGATGAGTGGGATACCATCGAATTCCATGTTTGCTTCCTTTTAAAATCAAAGCCTTACACTCTATCTTCTTGACTTACTAGACTATGTTTTTTACCTATGCACAACAAGGAAAACACAAATTGGTGAATTTTTTTACGAAACCACTTCTCACTTCTCTATTTTTAGTGGAGGTTTCTAGCAGAGGTAGGCAGTTGGAGGTTTTAGTATTTTTTTTTGTTTGTTTCAACCATATATCCACACCGATGCACTTACTTATTGATCACACGAGTGTGTAACTCCACAACAAGCATAGAGGGAGAATAAAATGTTTTATAAAAAAAAATTGACCATTTAAAAAAAAAAATGTGTCAATGCACCATTTATACTCAATCACACTAGTGCATAACCATATTCTTCACAATGTAGTAGTTAAAATACTTTATAAAAAACATGGGTTATTTGTTAAAAAAAACTTTTTGATGTGCCATTTATATTGAATCACACCAATTTGTAACCATACCATGGGAAAAAAGTATGTTAAAATATTTTATAAAAAATATTGGCCATTTGTTTAGAAAATAATAGTCAATGCACCAAATAGATTAAAAAAAACAGGTGCATAACCATACCGAGTGCCTTGTGCCAGGTCTTTAAATTTAGAGAAACTCAACTATGCACCCACTGCATTTAATAGTACTAGTGTGTAAACTTATTATGATCCAATGCCTTAAAAATGATAAAGAGTCAATGAATATAGTCCACTTCGAAGGGGAAACCTCCTTTTACAATATATCCAATTCATAATACAATATGAGATGTGATATGACTATCCTAAGACTAGGTCTCCTTGGTATATATATAGGAGACAAAGCATACAATTATAATGAAAGGGTGCAATGAAGGGTTCTAGCCTACATACAAATAAAACACTAAAAATGTACTAATTCAATATATAGGGCTTAATAAGGGGTTTTATACATAACATGAGGCTTTGTCTAGGGATTAACATGTCCCTCCCCTTCAAACAAGTGTTTTCCTCAACACTTGAATAACAATGAGTGTTTTTTGCAAGAACTCATCTTCCCATGTCGCCTCTTCCACTGGTAGGTTCTTCCATTTGACGAGGTACTTTGTAATTGCTCGATTTCTCATTTGCTTAATCCTTGTTTCAAGGATTGTTTCTGGTTCTAGTATGAGTTTCCCTTCTTCATTAATATCTAGTAAAATATTTTGGACTAGGTCTTATTGTCGATGACCTTCTTTGAGCAAGAAACATGGACGACTAGATGTACATGTGAATATGGAGGCGACTCCAATTTGTAATCCATACTTCCAATCCTCTACAAAACCATATAGGGGGCTAATATTTGGGTGCTAATTTATTTTCCTTCTTTTTTTACTTGAGGAGCATCTATTTATATGGTTGTAGCCTCATAAATTCCCAATCCCCTACTTCAAATTCCCTTTTGCTACGATGTTGATCTTCTTGTTGTTTCATCCTATTTTGTGCCATAACTAAGTTGTCCTTCAATAGTTTGAGAACCTCGTTTTGGTCCCCTATGTGATCCTCCACTACTTGAACCTTTTTATTCCCTTTCAAGGGTGATGTAATGGATCGAGGATGATATCCATAAAGTGCCAGAAATGGGGACATTTTTTATGAAGTATGGAAGGATGTGTTGTACCACCATTTCTCCAAGGGAAACCACTTGACCCATTGTGTATGTTTATAAGATGCAAAGAATATAAGATATCCTTATAGAAATTTATTCACATTCTCATTTTTCCCATTAGATTTAGGATGGTAAGGTGAGCTATGAGCCAATTGAGTACCCAAACAAGAAAATAATTTAGTCCAAAAATTTCCAATGAAAATTGGATCTTTGACACTTACAATAATCTTGGGGACTCCATGTATATCTTGAATTGTTTCTATGAATGATCTGACTACTGTACTTGCTTTAAAAGGATGAGAAATATAACAAAATAGTGATACTTTTTTCAGTTGATCCACTACTACCATGATGACAGTATTTCCTTTGGATTTGGGTAAACCTGTAATAAAATCCATTGAAGCGTCTTCCCATCATTGACTTGGTATAGCTAATGGTTGTAGGAGACTTGGTGTCTTGATCGTCTCTCCCTTATTTTGTCAACAGACCAAACATTTAGACAAAATATTTTGAACATCAATTTTAAGACCTTCCTAACAAAAATCATTCTTGATCCTATGGTAAATTTTCAAGAATCACGAATGTCCTCCTATAGGAGAAGTGTGCAATTCTAGAAAGACCTTATATTTGAGTTGGGAATTCTTACATAAATATAGGCGATCATGATACCATAGAAAATAATTCTTCCATACAAAATTATCTAATGAATTGTGGTCCTCTTGTAGTTGTTGAATTATCTTGCATACCTCTTGATCTTGATTCCATTTGATCCTTTCTTCTTCCACCCAATCAGATTGTAGAATAAAAATAACACATAGTGAACGTTCTATTTATTCTTCTTTCCTCAAAGGGGTATCTGCCACAACATTATGTTTTTCATTTCTGTAGATAATTTCAAAGTCATAACATAGTATCTTTGCAACCCATTTTTGTTTCTCTTCCGAAGACAATCATTGATCCAAGAAGTACTTCAAACTATCATGATATATTTTTTTACTTTGAAGTGTCTTCCTATTTGGCAAGGGCACCATTTATGAACTGCATGTAGTATGGCCAAAATTTGTTTTTCACAAATGGTTTGAGTAAGTTTTTTTCCTTTGAGTTGGCTTATTTCAAAGGCAGGGGGCCTTCCTTCTTGCATTAAAACTGCACCAATTCCATGGATTGAGGCATCACACTCCACAATAAATGTTTTTGTGAAGTTAGGTGTGGCCATGGCGAGAGTTGTACACATAGTCTCCTTAAGTTTTTAAAAATATTTGGTTGCTTATTTAGTCTAAGAAAATACATCCTTCTTTAATAATGTTGTTAGAGGTGTTGTTATTTGACCATAGTTCTTGATAAACTTGCGGTAATAACATTTCAATGACCCATCCTTTTTTGTAACCATCACCACTGGCGAAGAGAAATAACTATGGCTAGGTCAAATGATGTCGACCTCTAACATTTCTTGGATCATATGCTCAATCTCACTCTTATGTGAATATGGACACCTGTAAGGACTAATGTTAGGTGGTACACTTCCTGGTTTCAAATGAATACCATGGCCATGATCTTGAATAGGTGGAATACCCTTAGTAATTTCTTCAAATACCTTGGAATTATTGTTGATAACTATTTGGAGATCCAATGGAGTATATGAAATATATGTTTGAACATCTAGTGAGAACAATTATGAAATTACACCATGATGTCCCTTTTTTAGTAATTTTGTCATGCTATTAGATATTATCACCTTAGAGGGTTTCCCTTGGATACCTCTAAGCTCAATTTCCTTGCCTTCTGAGGAAAATATGATGAAAAGATCTTGAAAATTAAGGGACATTGTTACCAATGATTGTAACCATTGGACCCTTAATACAACATCAAAACACCCATTTATATGGAAATAATGGGACTATCCACGAGATTAATACTATGGCACTACCCACAACAATTTATGGTACCTCCATCTGCAATCATTACTTGAAACTTTAGTGTTGGATATACAAAGCAATTGAGATTTTTTTCTAATTTGTAATTGATGAAGTTATGGGTACTACCATAATCAATCAACATTGTTACCTTATTATTTTTTATGTATCCTTGTATCTTGAGGGTTTATGGATTACTTATGCTTGCCAATGCATGGAAATATATTGTTGGAGTAGTATCTTCAATATGTATATTTTTTTATGGCTCCAATTCTTGATCTTCTTCCTCTTCACAGTCTATGTAGAATAATTTATTCTCACCGTATTTATGCCCCTTACTCTACTTGTTGTCACAATTGAAACATAGTCCCTTTTCTCTTCTTTCCTCCATTTTTAAAGGTATCAACCTTGTTGGTTGATTGAAGTGATGAGAGGGAACATGGTTCTCTCTATAGTTGTTAGGGGCCACCTTTCTCGTAGCCATATTTTTGTTTTCCACTTTCCTTTCCATATTGAAAGCTTGCTCTAGGGATTTATGTTCGAAGAGACACACCTCATGTTGAATGGTATCCTTTAGAGTGTCCATAAAGAGATCTAACAAATTATCCTTGGGAATGTTCTTTACATCGAGACTAAGCTTTTGGAATTGTTGAATGTGCTCTGTAATTGGACCTTTTGTTGAAGATTTATCAATCAACTAAATAATGTATTGTTCTTAATTTCCCCATAATGTGATATCTATTCATCCATAAAAATGGACCAAGAGATAATATAATTGTTTTTTTCTTTCACAAAGCGATTGATACCAAAAAAATGATCATTTTATAAATACAAGGATGCAATAGGTACCTTTTGTAATCTTGGCGTTTGGTGTAGATCAAAGAATTGCTCCATCTGGAATATCCATGTTATAGGATCTTTACCATCAAACTTCCTCATATCGATCTTTGGAATGAAGCAGTTCCTTGGTGTTTCATTGAAACCTTGATGATGTCGATCTTAAAGTGATGAATAATCATGATCCTGGGACTCAATCTTTATTTCCTTTTCCTTTTTATGATTTTCTTGCAATTTGGTATCTCCTTTAGGGATTCTCTCATCTGGAGCATACAAGATCATTGAAGACATGGAATTTTACAATTCTAACCTCTTCTTTTCCATATGATTTTCCATCTCATCCATATTCTTTTCCATCTCTTTCCTATTTCCATCCATATTATTTTCCATGTCATCCATCTTCGTTTCCACCTTTCCCATCTGGTAAACAATTTCTTCTTTTTCTTTTTGAGTCATGGTTGAGATATCTAGAGTTTTAGTTGGTGAAATAAATTTTGGAATAAAATTTGTAGCAATGTGAGAAAATAACAATTCTCCAATATTTCCTCTTTATCACAAGTTTTGAATTACAAAAAACATATCTTCCAATAAAAAATTATGCCAATTGTAAGTTACATACTTTTCAAACCCTTAATTTGGAGTATGTTTGGATGGCTAATATTTGTCATGATACATCTATGAAATTTGAACCCTTATAAGTCTGAAATTTTTACCTATAGTACTCTGATATGACTTCTTAAACTCCTGAAAATTTTACAGTCTGAACTTTCATTGAAAAACAATTATAGCAAAAATACCAAAATGTCTTGTTTAAGACTAATTCCGGGATTAGTAAACAACCTCAACTTCCATGAGATATATCTCACAAATTGTAATGATTAAAAATCTGAAATTTTTTCACATGTAATTTTCTATGTCTCCTCATGATTATGAAAATTTCAGAGTCAGAAACTTCACAAAAAAAATTTACATCGAAAATGTCATATTGACTCTTTTAAAATTGATTTTAGGATTAGTCACAACCCGTGTCTTACATGGACTATATATCTGAAAGTGTTTTGAAACATAATATGAAATTTGGACCACTTATACTAGGTTATGTCTCCTCAGTCTCCATAAATTTTCACTCTCTAAAACCTCCCAGAAAAGAAGTTATAGCAAAAATCTCAAGATGACTCGTTTAAAACTGAATTTAGGAGGATTCAAAAACCATATACTAGATAGGGTATATATCCTAAATTATAGAAAACCAAAACCTACAATTTTTATCATGCGTGCCTTGATATGTATTCTAAGTAACCTCCAAATTTCACTATTTGAAGCCGCCCAGAAAAAAAGTTATAGAGAAAATACCAAGATGACTCACTTGAAGAAGCAAAAGCTTAGGATCGATGCTCTGATACCAAATGTCATGATCTAATGCCTTAAAAGTTATAAGGATTTAGTGAACACAATCTACTTCGAGGGGGAAACCTCCGTTTACAATATTTTGATTTCAGAATACAATATGAGATGTGATAAGATGATCTTAATACTAGGTCTCCTTGGTATATATATATATAGGAGACAAAGGGTACAATTATAATTAAAGGGTGCAATGAAGGGTTCTAGCCTCACTCTAGACTACATACAAATATAACACTAAAACATTGAACAAAATTCCTGATGAACAATGAGCAAGATTCCTGAGATAAAAATCCTAATTATCCAGTGATACTTGGTTATTATAAGAATGCCATGCCACCAAATGTGAAGTTTGCTATTAGAGCCTCCCAAATCAATACTCTGGAAGAAGCAATGACCAAAGCTACAAAAATGGAGGAAATCATGATTGAAATAGGTGTTTATCTTGACATCATTCTTGGAAGAATGCAAAGGCAGATGGATAATTTGAACATTACTGAACAAGGAGCATCCCGTTCAAAAAAGAATGAAGAACAAAATCCACGACTTGGTGAAAATCAGGCAGCCGATGGAGGTATTTTCAAGGGAACTACCCCATATGTGAAAACGGATCATGTTTTAGCCCATGAGACGAAACAATGAATCAAGATTGTGCAGATGAATAGAACCATTAGGAAAATTAAAAATAAAATAACAAGGTTAAGAAGAAATGATAATTATGTGCTTAATCCAAGGATGTTGGCCCTAGAACAAAGAATGAGGTTTGATAATGTCAAAAATCAACAAAGACAAAGGGTTCCCAGAAAACCAACGTAGAATGCAATAATACTT
The DNA here is from genome assembly GCA_009831015.1 of Picea engelmannii. NCBI lineage: Eukaryota > Viridiplantae > Streptophyta > Pinopsida > Pinales > Pinaceae > Picea > Picea engelmannii. Next base: position 83,812 of record ML791992.1, on the reverse strand, counting down.
GATGAGCCATACAATGAACAAATGGTCGAACCAAAAAATGATTTTTTTTCCAGAAGAAGTCTTTGAATCTATAGAGACGAATGGATGCGAGACATCCATGTATATATCTGAAGAAGATTAAGAAGATATTATCTCACAAGAAAACGTTTCCCAAACACAGGCACATGTAAATAAGGCTAAGAATAAGGAGAATTCTAAAAAAGATGATGAAAAAGAGAAAGAAAAAGAGAATGATAAAAGTAAAACAACGAATACAAAAACGAGAGAGAAAAAAACAACACTCAATCCCCTTAAATGATGTATAATGTCGTTGATGATATAAGCAATCTAAGAATTACTCTGCCTTTCACAAAAGTGGTAAAAATTCCCCAGCAAAGGGAATTTTTTTTTAAATTATTGAGTGAGACAACCAGAAGAATTGAAACAATAATTGCAAACCCGAAGAAGAGTCAGAATACATCAACAGTGAAATTAAGAGGCAAGGTTCCACCCTTCTACATTTCAACAAAAAATCATGACGTGGTGCTCTACAATTGTCTTGTAGATTCAGGTGCGACAAACAACATCATGCTCTTGGCGGTTATGGAATCACTTGGTATGAGTTGTACCAAGTATTATGAAACATGCGAGAGAATCTATGCAATTGACTCTAGGAAGGTGCCAACTTATGGAGAAATCAAAGATTTTTATGCCTGCATTATTTTTTCTCCTATATCATTACAGTTTTTAATATCGTAGTGGTGGACCTACCTCCAACATACGGGGTTGTCCTTGTAAGAGATTGGTCTTCCATGATTGGTGGCTATATAATGAACAATGGAAGTTGCATAATGTTACCTGATAAATATGGAGCAATGATCAAGGTTCCCCGTGAACCCAGGAGACAATTTTCTTTCAATAAAAAGGATAATGAGTTGATGGAAGATTATATAGATTCTGGTATGGGGAACTATGCTATCCTTGATATGGAGAAAATTGAATATATAAAGGAGAAAATCGAGGATATAAAGAATGAAGAGAATTGTTTTGCTGGCTATTGGATAATTTCATTTGCTAGAGCATGTTCAAGCTCATGGAGCGGAGTGGGGATTGTGCTCAAAAGTATTGAGAAGATTGTATACCCGCATGCCATTAGAATTGAGTTCCCTTGTAAAAATAAGAAAGAAGAATATGAGGCCTTAATTCAAGGGATGATCATGGCATTAGAGATGAAGATTGAACATTTGATTGTGACTGGTGATTCATAATTGGTAATAAATCAGGTCACTCAAAAGTATAAGATTAAAAAAGAAAGGCTCAAATTATATTTCAAGAGAGTGAATGAACTAATGGAGGCTTTTTGTTCTTTCAATATTTCTTTTATTCCAAGGGATAAAAATCAAAAGGCAGATTCTTTAGTATTGGCTGCTTCATTTTCAAACCTAGATGATATTAAGAGTGAAACATCTTTCAAAGTAATAATATTTTTTCGACCTTCAGTCCCAGATAATCAATATTATCTTCAAGTATTTGAAAATGACGAATAATTAAAAGATTTCCTAGCAAATGAAGAAGACAATGAAGATAATGATGTTACTCATGTCCCCAAAATTTTACATAGAAATATACTGAAAACTTTGAGAATGTCGCGGCCCTCTTTTTTTTTGCTCCGAAAAAAAAATATGCAAAAATAAAAAATATTTGCCCACAATGTTTGCCCAAGGAAAGTGCTCTGATACCACTTGTTAAGAACCAAATACCTGAATACAAAATATCACAATAGATCCAAAGATATCTGAATGCAATCACCACACAAGATCTATGAAACCATATAGAAAA
>ML791992.1:71536-81944 GCA_009831015.1 Picea engelmannii | reverse complement strand
CCATAGTGGGCCTTATTTAATAATATAGTGGACCTAGTCCACCTTACATTGAATGACCTCCACTATTATCACTATGGGCCCTCTGGGCCCCTCTACTACCTCTCTAGCTACCTTACAGGTTGAATCCGTCGTTTTCTTTCGGGAACTCCTAGTCTTTATAGGAGAGTATTCAATAACCAGGCCCCTTGACCAGGCATACTCTTTCCCTGCCCCTCAGCTTGTGGATATGAAGTACTGGCTTCCCCACCAATTGTTGAATTTTCATAAACGGAGTTTCCAAAGTAAATAGGTAACTGGATAGGACGGTTTGTGTCACGTAAATAAGGAATCAAGAAATCCAAAATGGCACTAAGGGAAGTGTCATTCTCATCCGATTCTCGACAGCCATGAAGTGGTGCAGAATCCCCGGATAGTGGTAAATTCAAAGGTGAGGAAAAATCTGGTTGTAAAGGTTCAATAGGGATCAAGGGAGGGCCATATTGTAGCTCCTTAATAGATGTAGGAGCGAGAATCGTTTTATTTTTTAAAGATTCAACCCCTAGTAACCCGACCAGTGTAGTGTCATTGTCCACCTGGCGTGTTGGACGCACTAAGGCTAGTTCTAAAAACTCCCTATCCACAGTAGAGGACACCGCATCTTTGGAGGTATAATTTTTTAAACAAACAAAAGCATCCAGGGTATCCCTCTCCCACGACGACAATGTAGAATAAAATATAGGAAAATATCATTTTAACTTACTTGTAAGCGTATCCAAAGGCTCAAACAGACTTGAAATCTCCGGCCAAGAGCGTTGTGTCCCGACCCACACCGAATCTGCTTCTGGAGAGGATCCTCGAAGGTCTCTATGTGATGTTGTGTCTTCCGACACCTCATCATCTACCCAACCACTACAATCCCTCCACAGGTGTCCCGTAATATGATAGAGGCTACATCTGAATGGAATGTCGATGTAATCTAGCCTCTCTAGAACCCGTCGTCCCCTCCATTCAATTTCTATCACCTCTGGAAGACCGCAGTGGATGTCCAACTTGATCATAATTTTCCCAATATTTCTGGATGAGGCTGAGAGAGTCTGTCTGTCCACCGAAATAAAAGTACCCAATGAGTTTCCAATAGCCTTCATGGAACCTTCATTCCATAGTTGTAATGGTAAATTGGGTAGTAAAACCAACAAATGGTGTTGTTGGAAGTATTTTGTCGTCGGGTCGAAAGCTACTCTCCAATGCTTCAACATTAGGCTACTACCTCCAATCACCCACCTGTTGTCCAGTAGAAGATTCAAGTCATTTGGTGACCCAACCTTTGATTAAGAAAAGAATCTCAGGTGCATAACCTAAAATGGGTACCCAGGTTTGCTCAAGCCAAACAAGGAGCGAAACCTTACACAAATTCTTGTAGGATAATCTCCCAACCAGTCCAAACAAAGCCAACCTATAGGTCTCCTCGAGACTGATATCCAACCCCAGAACCATCCTCTTAATCACCTTGTTGGCCTTACACTGCCTGCACCTACCCCCATGCGTACCAAAGGTATTTCCCACCTTCCTCTGAGAGAAAGGGAAGCCTGTGACCCTAACACCCTCTTCTTGACCGCTCACTGACTTAACCTTCTCCACAGACGGATGACTACCATACAAACCAGGTAGAAAATTGGTAAATGAGGGAGAAACGTCAAAACTTCTTATATTAGATGTATCATGTAATGAGTTCAGATCAATAGATGGATGTGTTAATGTGCTTGTACCCACTCCCGTTGAGTATGCAGTGGCGAAAATACCCTCCCTCTACCAAAGGGCCTCATCAGTTGCACCCATTAGTGCACTGACATCTTCTTCTATTCCTACCTACCGAGGATTCTCCATTGTATGCCATCTGGGATCCACTGAGCTCATCCCCCCAAGAGTCGTCAGTAATAGTCCAGTTACCAAGAATAGCAATAAAGAACAACTTTTAATGGATTTTTGGGCCCAACCACATGTCTAAGTTGTTGTTTCTAGTGGTTTGTGAGGGAAGTAACTATCGCAACTAGCTACAATGCCCACTGTTTAAACTGGAAATCCAAGCTAAGAAACACTAGTATTTTAATCCCTCAATAAAAAACGCCAAGAAAGTCCCCAAAACACGGAACCCCACTAAGTGACAGGTTTAAAAGTGAAAGTTTAATAAAAAACCAGGTGTAGTAGCCAAATATTTTTCGCCATGGAGAGAGATAAAAAGGTTATCAAAAAGAAAGGGGAAAATACCAAAACATCCTGCTAACCCTATCCACCTTTTGCGAAGCTAAATAGATTAGAAGTCGAGTTTGTAAAACCAGCCACCTTCCTCCATTCTAAAATTCCATACCATGGAGAACTTTGGCTTTGGTTCCATCCTTGTTTCCCGCTCCCTCACCATTTCAAATTCCCAAGGAGCTCCTCTTTTCCACTTGCACTTGAGTTTTACATTTCAAATTGCTCGTCTCATACGATGATGCCTGATATCACCCCATGCATATACCCTAGTTTTCATACATAAAACATATGAATAGCTCACGTTATATAATATACTTGCCCTCTTTTCAATTAAATTACTTTATTTAATACTTTCCTCTATATGATATTTTAAATTTTTATTTGTCTTTTCAATTATATGATATTTTAATTACTTATTAGGTTTTATTAGGTTTTGTTTTGTATGTTTTTTAATTATTTTTAAACTTTGTTTTATATCATATTTTAAAAGATATTGGTTAGTTGTTTACTTTTTTTGTTAAAATCCGACGATATAAATTTGTACTAAATTATTTTTTTTGTTATTTAAAATCTATTTCTGAATGCAGAAATGGAATCACCATGCTAAAAACCCCTAGGGCACTTGGATTATATAAAAATAATCACTCAACTCTACAGATTTATCAATTTCTCACCAGATTTCGGGCAAATGTCCCCAAAAACTAATGTCGAAAAATAGTCATTTCGTATAACATTTAAACTACCGCATTTTAAAATATTTAGTATTGTATTTTTTAATATATGTATTTTATAAAGTTACTTTTTAATGTTATATATATCTATATAATGTTTAGATTTTTTTAATGTTTTTAAATGTTTATTTTTTAATATTTTTAAGTTTTATTTTTATATATGTATAGATTCCAGCAATGACTAAAAAACCTCAAACAACAACTCAAAATATGGAACAAGTCCACCTTTGGAAAAATCTTCCAAGCACATGAGCATCTCCAGCAGCAAATGCAAACACTACATCACCAAATCAGAACACAGGGTCTAACGGAAGCTCTCAAAAAGCAGGAAACACTCCTCAATAACCAAATAGCTGAAATAAAAGTGCAAGTGGAAATTATTTAGAGACAAAAATCTCGCATCACGTGGCTAAAAGAGGGGGAGAAAAACACCAAATTCTTTCACAGATCCATGGTTCAGAGGCGCCAGACCAATCACATCAATCATCTAATTTCAGAGCAAGGAACAGAAATTCAACAACATGTTGATGTGGAAAAGGAATTGCTTACCTACTACCATTCTCTCCTAACAGAGCCCTCGACAGATCGCTCGCAGGACATCGCCTATATCTTCAAACACATACCCAAGGAGGTCACCAAGGAGCAAAATGAAGCCCTGATGAGACCAATCACTCAGGAGGAGGTCAACCATTCTCTAAAGGCTACCCTTCTCGGCAAGGCACCTGGATCAAACAGCTTCACTTCAGATTTCTTCCACTACTATTGGAATATCATACAGGAGGATGTGTGAGAAATCATTAAGGACCCCAGAAGATCCGATAAGGTCCTCTAGGCCCTCAATGCAACCTTTATCACCCTCATCCCTAAAGAGAACAACACCACCTCTCCAACTCACTTTAGACCTATAGCCCTTTGCCACGTCATTTACAAACTCCTTACCAAGAACATTGCAACCTGTCTCAAGCCCATTCTATCGTTCCTAATCTCCCCTGAGAAGGCCGACTACATAGAAGGTTGCCAAATTCTAGACAGCGCCATCCTAGCTCATGAAGTTATACATTCCCTTCACTCTACCAAAACACAGGGCATGCTTCTAAACCTGGATCTCTCCAAAGCCTTTGACAAACTAAGCTGGAGCTACTTAAAATCTACTCTCCACGCCTTTGGATTTGATCACACTTGGGTCTCTTAGATAGTCAACTTCACCTCTTCAGCACTATTCTCAATCCTAGTCAATAACATCCCATCCAAACCTTTTTCCCCCTCAAGAGGAATTAGACAAGGGGACCCTCTCTCGCCCTTCCTTTTCATTCTTATGGTAGAAGGGCTCAGTCGCACGCTAAAAGAAGCCATCCGAGACCTTTCTCTCTTGGGCCTCACCCCCCACGACATTTCTCCCCCCATCTCCCACATCCAATTTGTAGATGACATTCGTCTCATGGGACTCTCCACTGTCAAAGAAGCCCGTTGTTTTAGATCCATCATTGAACTTTTCTGTGAATCTTCAGGCATGGAAGTAAACTTAACCAAATCCCAAGTCTTCTTCTTCAATACACCCTTAGTTATCGAAAGCCATCTCACACTCCTCTTGGGCTTCACCCGCAGTGTCCTACCGTCAGTCTACCTGGGCATCCCCCTCATTGATAACTCACTCTGAAATGCCTCCTGGAACTCCTTGTTGTCTAGTTTTAAGAAGAGACTCTCCCTATGGACCTTTCGCTCTCTCAATCTGCCTAGGCACCTCATTCTCCTTAAATCCATCCTTCAAGCTCTCTTTATCTACACCTTCTCAGCCTTAGCGGCCCCAGGATTCATCCACATCACCCTAAGATCGATTCAAATAAGCTTTATGTGGAAAGGTACCAAGGAGGGACGCAAAATCTTCCTGGTAAGTTGGAAAAAGGTCTACAACACAAAAAAAGCAAGAGGCCTCGATCTATGAGATCTGGCCACTCTTAACAAAGCCCTCAGTGATAAAATCTGGTGGAGATGGCTGAAAAGACCCTAGGATCTATGGGCACGATTGTGGAGGAAAAAATATACCCCCACAACCTCGGAAAAAGAACTCATCAAGTGGAATGGTCGAAGCCCAGGATCGCTAATCTGGAATGTTGCCCGGAACAATCGAGGACTCATCATGGACCACTCATTCTGGGAACTACAAAATGGTACATCGAAAAATTTTTGGAGTGACTTGTGGCAAAAACTCCCCGCCTTAAATACAAATCCAAACCTCAGAGACCTCATTCCCCTTACCACTGTCGCAGGATTACATAGAGTTATCGACTTCTTGAAGCCTTTTGATCCAAGAGAATTATGGCGCACCTGGAAAAACACCCACGAACTCCTAAATATTCCTCCAACTGTCGACCTATGACCCCTACAGGAGCATCTCACCTCATGGAAAATATTATGTCAACAAGTGGAGGACATTCTTCGGTGGGGCCACTCCCCTACAGGTGCCTTTAACATTTTGGAAGCATACACCATAAAATCAAGCCACGACACCTTGCCTTGAGAGGAGATTTAGGGGAAAATCTAGGATATGAAATCATGGTCGAAATTCAGCACCTTCCTCTGGCTAGTGGCACACAACAACATCCTCACGTGGGATAACTTAAGAAAATGGGGCTTCATTGGCCCTTCTTGGTGTCATCTTTGTGAACAATAGGAAGAAACTCTAAATCATCTCCTCAACCTATGCCCCTACAGCTCGAACATATGGGATCAAAGCGCTAGCATCATGAGAACTTCGGACATAAACCACATGGGTCCAAAGGAAACTATTGTAGATTGGAGAAGCTCGACTTTCCACTCTCCCATTCTCAACAGAATCTGGCAACTACTCCCAGGCTTCATCCTGTGGCAGATCTAGAAAGAAAGGAACAGGAGAATCTTCAACTTGGTCACCAGAACGTGGTAAGAGGTGTGGACCACAATCCACACCAACATCAATGAAACCATCTCGCTGCATCCATGGATGGAGTAGGACCTTCAAATCCCATAGAATGATGATCATATCATCAGAGCATGGAATTTAAACATCACCCCAACCCCAGATCGACTTATGGAAACTGAGGGACACAAGACCATCCCTACTCATTGGGAGGCTCCATCCATGAATTTATTCAAACTTAATTTTGATGGAGCCTCCAAAGGTAACCCGAGACTAGTTGGATATGGTACAGTCATCTGGAACAATGACAGAGAAATCCTACACATCCTAGCAGGTAGCATGGGGCACAATACCAATAACGCTGCAGAAATCTGGAGTGTTCTCTGTGGACTGCAAGCTGCCTCAGAGCAAGATCTTTTTCCCCTCATCGCAGAAGGTGATTCATAGATTGTGATCAAGCTCCTCTCAGATGTGATCAATGGAGATGATCCAGAGAATTTATCTCCCAGCTGGTGACTCCTGAATGGGCTCTGCAGAATAAAATCTATTCTTAAGCCGCAACAGGTAATTCTTCCTTCCCACGTCAGAAGAACGACCAATCAAGTAGTTGACTGGCTAGCAAATTTCAGAGTCGAGCTTGAAAAAGGCATCTTCTCTTGTACCCCTTCTACCAATCCCACTCACCCCGCCATCATTTCTTGTAAAAACATATCTCACTCCAAATACTTTCCCCCGGATGGGGTGCTCTCTTGAAATGACAACTCTACTCAGGCTAGCCACCACTTGGCCAATTTTTAATCCACCTACCATACACCCCTTGCCACATCCCATCCCCGGTCTTTTCAAGGCTTTACGTTACCTTCCGCCACCCTCCACTTCTCATTCGAACTCAATTGTTCACTTGCCCTGGGAGCTCTACAACTCATGCATCTTCATGGTGTCGTGCAGAAGCTCCTTCATGTCGCTTCAGCTCTCACAATGGCTTTTGATTCTTCTGGATGTTATGGGGTCTCCGGAGCCACAACTTCTTGCTTTCATTTCGAAATGCCAGCTATCCAAAGCTCTCGTCTCCCTCCGCCTCATTTTCTAGCTCTGGTGCGACTTTTTGTGGGCTCCTCTTAGGGTTTGGAGGTCGCCTCTCACAATGCCAAGACCCCGGGGCAAGCCAAAGCAGGGGGCATCCTGGTACTTGGCCCGTGGAAGGAAATCGTCGGCCTCAGACATTCCAGATGATCCCGTCAACCCTCATGAATAATTTCCCGTAGCTTTCCCAAAATTCCCAGATGAACTCTCGGTAGCCCCGACCCCTGAAACTCTCCTCGCAGACCCTATTCTCATGGACGCCCAGAATCATCCACTTTGCTACCTCTCCCCCCTCTCGAACCCCTACAGTTGTAGGGTCGAGTGGTTTGATTTGCATGGGAATTCACTTGGTTTTGCACCTCCTCCTCCCTCCCCCCCTCGATTCCCTTTCACCTCCCCCCTAGGCTCCTCCTCCTCCTCTCCGCTCTCCACCCACCCCAACCCCTCCTGTGGCAGGTGTGCGAACCAAACAGAAATCTTGCATAACCTGAGCACCATTAAAAAGGACTTGGAGGAGATCAAATTGTTGAAAAAGGACTTGGAGGAGATCAAACTGGCAACGCTCGACGCACAAAACCAGGAAGCAGATCACTGGAGAAGGGTGGACTCCATGATGATCTTCGTGCAGGATCTTCAACAGGCCATCATGAAATGTGGGAAAGGAAAAGAACCAGTGAAGCAGGTTTTTGCAGGATTGCATCTTGGCCCAGGTTTTTAGGATATGCATTGTTTTTCTTGCCATTATATATGTCGGCCCTGCGCGGCCCAGTAGTATAGTCTATTTTTAGCAGATTTTCTATGGTGATAGTGGTTTCCCAACCGGGCATCGGAGTCATACTATTTTTAAACATATGGCCATATTAGTTTTTGGTTATCTGGCACAGTGGTTTCCCTTCTGGGCACTACGACCACCTGGTTATTTGCATCTTAGACACTTGTATTTTTTTTTTATAGGAATCAATACAATACTCTAACTTACAAAAAAAAAAAAAATTGTTTTTCTTGATTTGTTTTTTATGGTTTTAAAATTAAATTAGTATTTTTTGGTTTTTATTTTAAAATTTGGGTTTTTGAAATTGATTTTTTTATTTTTATTTAATTTAACTTAGTGTTTTGAAGAAAAAAATTAAGATTTTGTATTTTTATTACGATTTTTTTTAAGGGGGAGGTAAGACTGGAGTAAGGGTAGGTAGGGTAATTTTATTTGCAATAATATCGGTTTCTTAGGTGATGGTTTAAAAATGTTACACTTTCAAGTTTAGAAAAAAAAAAGTTTATACTTCTAACACCTCTTTTCAATTCAGTGGTTGATTTTAAGATTTTGGTTGTAATGGTGTTGGTTGTTAAGGCCATGGTTTCAAATTAGTTGTAATTTTAACCTCCCATAATTCAAAAGGGTGTTACTTGTAGCGCCACTTTTTAATTTCAACGTTGATTTTAAGATTTTGGTTGTAATGGTACCAGTTGTTAAGCCCGTGCTTTTAAACAAGTTGTAATTTTAACTCCGAAAAAAAAATGGTGCTACTGGTAGCACCACTTTGTTATTTGATGAATGATTAGATGATTTTAGTTGTAATGGTATTAGTTGTTAAGACCATCGTTTCAAACAAGTTTTATTTTAACCCCGCCAAAAAGTAAGGGTGTTACTGCTAGCACAAGTTTTCAATTCAAGGGTTGAATTTAAGTTTTTGGTTACACACATTACAGGTCACGATTGCAAATGGTCATAATTTTAATCCCCAAAAAGAAAAAGGTGCTATTGGTAGCACCACTTTTCAATTTAAGGGTTGATTTTGGTGTTTTTGACACAAAAATATGAGTTTTTGGGGCTAGGGTTTTTGTTTTGAGATCACGTTCTTGTCAAGTTGGTAACTTTCTTTACAATATTAAAACCCCATCAGACAACAAGTTGGCATGTCTCATAGCTAGAATAAAAAAGGAGGCTCTCTAGTTTTAAGAAATCAAGATGTTTTCATGTTTTGAGATACCTAAATCAACAAGTGGACACCCTTGCTAATAGGGCCTCGAGATTGAATGAAAGAATTCTTAGAAAAAGAGGGAAAATTTTCTTCCAAGTTATCCCCTAGAATCATGATTTATGTCAATATTTGTATGATTCCATGTTCCAAGTGTTTAAAGACACATGTCATTTCATCAAAGTAGTCATATACTATTTATTAGGAGGCATGATGTAATGTGCATCACCCTTTCGACATCCCCACACATTCCCTTTAACACATCACCGACGTTTTGAAGCATTGAGAGTCTTAATGCAAGAGGAAGATGGAATTATGGCTCATGAGGCGGGCATTAGAATGACAACTAGTGAGGAGTTTTGGTGGATGTTGCCTTTGGTTCTACTTGATTTTTAGGTAAGCTTTTCCATCAGAGCTCTACTGGTGTATTCAGTAGTTGGTTAAGTTATTTCGGGGCAAAACACTATGGTTCCAAACTTAGTTAGGTACTTTACGTTGGCTCTAGTCTAGAGATCTATGCTCTATAGCTTTGAGAATTTTTTCCTATTTCACAACACTAGTGGTGGGGTGTTTGGGTATCTCGGCCTTTTGATTTTGGATAGTCTTCTTCTATGGGTTGCTTTGAATTATCAATTCCAGATTTTGAAAGAGTATTTTGGACAATATTGGTTGTTCTTCGAGTGGACCTTAGCACTGGTAGCTAGAGAACACTTTGGGATCGTCTTTTTCTCGAGCTTAGAAATGATTGGTTCACCTCTTAATGTTTGATAGCTCCAGGGTTTCCTTTTGGGTGTTTGTTGTGTATACTTTGTTTGGGAAATTGTAGGATTTTTAGGATATGGATTACAGGGCAAATTAGGAAATGCACAAAGCTTTGGTGCAAGCATGAAGATTTCATTAATAGAAATAGGACGTCCATATTCTCGGTAACAACTGTCCATAAAAATGAGCACCAATGCATCTCTCAAAATGCAATGATTAGGGCATCTTGCAACAAAAAAGGAAAATTTAGGTCTTGGAAGCATAATGTTCAATGTCGAGGAATATGGCATGTAATCTAAATAAAGGCTCTCAATTTGTTGCTTCTAAGTTTAGAATGTCACTGAATTCCCTTGACTAACTCAAGTAAGAAGAAATAATACATCAAATGGTTGAAGACAAGAACTTGGGTAATCAGGAATCACAACCTACTAATATTGGTCAAGATGAGGCGCACAACAAGCATCTATTTTATTATTACCATGTTTTCTTATGTTATGTAGAATGATTTTGATTTTAGATGTCTTTTTTCATAGTTTATACCAGTAAAAAATTCTCAAAATCCTCTGTAAAAGATGATTTAGACTTCTATGTCTCTGACAGATACTGGTTGATGGTTATGTTGGTTTTTGTTTATGACATGAATTTTTTTTTGTATTACTATGTTTACCAACTCAATTACAACCTATTTTTAATACAAAACATTATCCATAAACAAATTAAAAAAAAAA
>ML791992.1:46502-61221 GCA_009831015.1 Picea engelmannii | reverse complement strand
GCTCTTCTTCTTGATATTTGTGTGGGGACTCCTCATAATTCTTCTTTCCTCCATGAGATTCGTTAAATCCTTGGCTTCCTCCAAACAAGGGTGGATCCCTACCATGCCTTTGCTCCATCAAGAACTGATAAAGGATATCCTGATGCTTGCATTATTCCTACATTATTTCTATCATTCTCTCATGTCCACTCTGAAAGTTTGCAAATGATATCTTCAGTTCTACCTGAATCCTAAACAAATGATTTTGCATCTCATCTAAGTGGTGTTGTAGAGTAATCTAACTGTTTTGAAATGTGTCATGCACTGTTTGAGTTAACTTCTCTGCTAAAATGGTTGCCTCCTCTAGCAATGCTTTATATTTTTCATGGTTTTCTCCCATGCTACCTTCTGGCTCGCATCCTTCTAGTATCTCTAGTAAAGGTTGTCCACCATGGCCTCTCCTTTTAGTCATCAACTTAATCACAGGCTAGCAAGGATGTTCGATCTGATACCACTGTAATGTTCCTAAGAAAATTTGTTAGGAACTTAAGGGTTTAATGATTGTTTGTGTGAGTTGTTGTTGAATGTTTTTGCAGATTGTTTCCCCAGAGTTGCGTTGGAGTTGCTTTCAAGTGTTTGACAGCATATAGATTATATATATGGAACAACAATAGATGAAGACAACAAGATACAAGAGAATAATATAATGAAATAACCACAAACTTGATATCTGACCTTTATCTATTAGATAAGATGTCCTCCATACAAGAGATATACAGATCTGGAAAATATAGAAGAAATATAGAAGCTATGGTTGAATATGCCTCCAATATACAATTAAAGAGAGAGTTGTGAGTCCTCCTATCCCTCTAATAGAAACATGAAATTCTGGACAAGATTAATTTGTTTCCCTTCTTCAATCTGGCACCCATATTTGGTTGAGTTGTACACCACCTAGATGCATAGACTCTACGAAATTCGGCCTCCTCAGATCTGGCCTCTAAACCCTTGAGGATGAATGTAGAACTTTAGATCTAGGGTTGTGGAACACTTATGTTGAGATCCTTCAGCTGTAATGTGAGATCTAACCCTCCAACTCAATATATCTACCAAAGACAATGCACCCTCCTTCAGAAATTCACCCAGCCAAGTGAATTAATAAGTATGCAGATAAAACCCTTCAAGAATTGATGAGAAAAGGCGTTATGATGATGGTAAACCCTTCTAGAACAATATTTTCCTGATATCTTCAACCTCCTAACCAAATCAAATTCCCTTTACTCCAACAATGTGCCCAAACCTACAGAAAAACTCCCAAGCTACGCCCTATCTCCACAATACACTTATGGAATGGATTTGAAATTGAGTAGAATGGTGAGGGTGGGATATTTCACCACCTTGACCAAGCTTGGATTAGTAACAGAGGAATATTTCACCTCCCTACTAATCTCTAGGGTTTAGTGAGACAAAACCCTCAAATGCCAAGCTCTCAAGCTCACTAGTGCAAAAGACAAAATGATATAGAATGAAGAGTGAGGCACCCTCCTCTCCATTTCTACTTCCAATTCTAATTTTCACTTAAATTATTTAATTGGCTTCTAAGTTCATTCACCTTTATTTTCCCAACTTAGCCAATTATCTTTTATTTTCCTTTTTTTCTTAAGTCACTTTAATGATATAATTTTAACACCTTAGTGACTCATTTTTTCCTCTTAGTTCCCCTTTATCTTATTGGTACTATAGTCTCTTAGGAACAACTAGACTACCAAGTCTCTCAAGACCCCTGTCACTTGGAAGGGGACATTACAACCTCCCTCACTAGAAATTGCCTTCCCACAAGAAATTCTAAATCTGTATGTTGTAGGACGCGTTCATTTTCCTAAGTGGCATCTTCTATTGGAAAATTTTTCCATTTGATCAGATACTCCCCGATAGCCCTATTCCTTATATTTTTCTCCCTCGCCTCCAATATCTCCTCTGGAATTAATATCACTTGTCCTTCATCATCTACTGAAGGAAATTCCTCATTAGCAACAATATGTTGTCCCAATTCTCTTTCCAGACATGAAACATGGAAGACATTGTGAATTTTACTTCCATGTGGTAGCTCTAGCTCATATGCAACTGCCCCCACATTTCTCTTTACCTTGTATGGACCATAGAAGTGGGGTTTGAGTTTTTCACCACCATTTTTCTTCATTGTTTCCTGTGTGTATGGTTGGAGCCTTAGATGGACTAAGTCCCCTAGCTCAAAAGTGTGCTCCACCATGTTTCTATCTGCATATAGTTTTTGTTGGTTTTGAGCTCTTTGCAAATGGTCTTTGAGATCTTTGCAAATGGTATTTGATCTCTCTTAGTATGTCTTGGATTTCCTCTATCCACTCCTTATCTATAGGAGCTCTACAATCTCCAAAAACTATCTCTGTAAAACTGAGAGGTTCATAACTATATAAGGCCCAAAATGGAGACATACCAATGGACATGTGATGAGTGGTGTTGTAACAATATTCTCCCAAGTAAATCCACTTAACCCACACTTTATGTTGACATGTCACATAGTTCCTGAGATACCCCTCCACCCACTTGTTAACTATTTCAATTTGTCCATCTGTTTGTGGATGATAGCTAGTGTTGGGGGTTAATTTTGTACCAACTAGATGGAATAATTCCTGCCAAAATGTGCTCAAAAACATGTTGTCCCTGTCACTCACAATAGTCTTGGGCAACCCATGGAACCTAAAAATCTCCCTGAAGAATGAATATGCCACTTGAGATTTGTTGTAATCTATGGAGATGGAAAAAAATGAGCGAATTTTTTCAATCGATCCACTACTACAAAAATGTAATCCTTACCCTATGTCTTTGGCAAAATTGTAATGAAGTCCATGGATACAATCTCCCATTGGTGCTTTGGAATGGGAAGAGGTTGTAATAAATGTGTTGGGTGGGTGTGTTCGTCTTTGTTTTTTTGGCATGCGACACACTCTATGATGTGGCGCATGGCATCCTCCTTGAGGCCTTTCCAAGTGAATCTTTCTTTGATCTATTTATATGCCTTAAGGAAGCCTTGATGCCCAACTAATGATGAATTATGAAATGCTTGTAGTACCTTCTTTTTGAACAAAGATTCAAGAACCAAATAAATCCTTCCCTTATAATAGATGACGTATCTACAATCTTGTACCTGTCATCTTGAACCTGTCCATCCATTAATTCACATGAAAACTTATTTTTTGAATAATCTACCAATAGGTGTGATTTCAAATCAACTGATATCTATGACATTGAATAAGTTGAGGGTCTTCCAGACAAGGCATATGCTACCAAATTGTTTTTTCCCTTGACATTTTCTATGTCAAAGTTATAAGCCTGGATATTACTCACCCAATTTTGTTGTCTCTCATTGAGGTCCTTTTTCTCTAGAAAGTACTTGAGACTGTTATGATCTGTCTTGAACACAAATTTCGCCCCTACCAGATATTGTATGAATTTGGCCAATGCATGCATTATAGCTAACATTTCCTTGTCATAAATTTTGTATAGCAGCTCGAGCCCTCTTAGTTTTCGGATCTCATAGGAAATAGGATGCTTATCATGCATGAGTACAATTCCAATCCCTAAACATGATGTGTCACACTCCAAAATGAATGGTTGAGAGAATTATGGTAAAGATAGTACAAGACATGTGCTCATTACCTTCTTCATTTTGTCAAAGGTCAATTGTGCATCTTCACTCTACTTGAATGCACCCTTTTTGTTCAAGTCCTTCAAAGGTCCACATAATTGAGAGAATCCCTTAACAAACCTCCTGTAATAACTGCAAATACCAAGAAATCCCTTGAGTTTTGTAAGTGTCTTAGGTGTGGGCCAATCAATTATAGCTTGGATCTTTTCCTGGTGAACCTGTGCCTCTTTTTCCCCAATGATGTGTCCCAAGTAAACGACCTCGATCATCCCAATTTCACATTTTGACTCTTTGGCATTCAATGATTGTTTCTCCATGATGATTAACACCTCATCCAGATGCCTGAGGTGATATTCCCATGTCCCACTATAAATTAACAAGTCATCGAAGAATACTAGAAAGAATTTTCTCAACTACTTATTGAATACATGGTTCATGCAGGATTGAAAGGTGGTTGACACATTGGTCAACCCAACAGGCATGAAAAGGAACTCATAGTGTCCATAGTGGCATCTGAAATTTGTCTTGTGGACATCCTGTTCTCTCATTCTGATTTGATGGTATCCAAAACGCAAGTCAATTTTGGTGGAGTACATTGCGCCATGCAGTTCATCCAATAGCTCATCTATCCAGGGAATGGGATACCTTTTTTTGATGGATTTCTTATGTAGAGCCCTGTATTTAATACACGTGTGCATGGTACCATATTTCTTCTTGACCAATACAACTGAAGATGCAAAAGGGTTGGAACTTGGCCTAATGTGGCCCATGTCCAACAATTCCTTGATGGCCTTTTCTATTTCATCCTTAAAAAAATTTGAGTGCTTGTAGGGTGTAGTCATAACTGGTTTGGCCCCTTCTTCAAATTCTATGTTATGCTCAAAGCCCCTATCTGGTGATTTCCTTGGAGGGATCTGTCCAAAAAAATTATCATGCTTGTAAAGCATTTTTTGTATGTCTGGAGGATAGTGCTTGCGCCCCTCATGACTCACATCCATCACAAACAATTATGTTGCATAGGCCACTTCCTCCCACATAAATATTTCATGCATACGTTTAGTTCTCACCACCCTAGATGCTTCTCTTGTCATTCCCTTTAATGTGACCCTTTCTCCATCTTCCATGTTAAATGGCATCTCCATGGTTTTGTAATTGGTTGTACTTGTCCCCAAGGTGCTAAGCCATTGCACTCTCAATATGATGTTTGTATATGGTATATCAACTACATAGAAGTCCTTTGTCAAAGTGTATGTAACACACTCGACCCCTGATTACCTTCCCTAGGGATGGGGTATTCGGATTTCGTTGTCCCTCTTAAAGGAACATCCTCCTACTAACCCAACAACAGGCTCAATCCCTTTCTAACATACCGATTGTAGAGGAATTTGGCACTTAAATGCTTTGGTGCTTCGGTGCTTCGGCATTGAACACTTCTTTTCCTTCCTACGTGCTTTACCCCAGAGCCTGGAGTCCCCAAACTCCGAGAGTCCTAAAATACTTCCATGTGGCTCCAACCTTCAGGCCTTTCCCCTTGCACGTGATGTTGTGTCCCAAACGCCCAAATTCTTGAAGTCTCGAACTCCCGAAGGCATCCACTTTCGTGGAGTGACGTACTAGATGCGATGGTAATTACCGGTGGGTCTTGAATATACCTCCCTCCCTCTCGGAAGAAAGGTTAGTTACTGGAGGGGACATGTGACAAGATAGAGAGGACATGTGGCCCATACCTAGGGTGGCACGTGTTGTATCCAAGTAAGTCCACGTCACCCTAGGTGACGTTGGCATATCGCTTCACCTAGCTGATTACCTTTCCGATCCCTCGATCATGTGGTTACGGTGCCTCCACGCAACCCCTAGATCAATGACCTCTGTTACTTCGTAACTTCAGCCTTTGAGGATCTTGATGTGAGTCTCCCCCTATTTCTCCCGAAGTGGTCAATGTCGAGCTGACCTTGTCATAGATCCGACGACTAGAAAAGAACCCAAAGGATCCCTAGATATACAGTCCTGGTCACCTCGCAGCTCCAGCCTTCAGGAGTTTTGGCTTTACTTCCACTCCATTCTCTCGAAGCAGGACTTCATCGAAGTATCGTACGCAGGTCCCTCCTTCTGAGAAATCAGATGGTTACGCGAGACTCCTACGGTCTCCCCAGATCTGTGGCTCTCCTTACTTCGTAACTTCGGCGTTTGGGGACTTTGATGACAAAACATATCCATTCTCCTGAAGTGGAACTTCACCGAGTTCGTCTCGATGTAGATCCAAGTACAAATCTCCTACCCATGAGGTAATGCCTCCACATTTTTAAATCATGCACCATGGCAGAAAACTCTAGATCATGGGTCACATAATTGATTTGATGCTCATTCAATTTTCTGGATTCGTAGCAAATTACATGCCTTTCTTACATAAGGAATCCTTTGAGTCCTTCCTTACATGCATCTATACACATGAGGAAGTCATTATCAAGGTCTACAATCTTCAGCACGGGTGCATGGGTTAGAAGGTATTTCAGGTCTTGAAATCTTTCTTCACATTTTGATGTCCAAGTGAATTTAGCCCCCTTTTTTCTGAAGGGAAGTGATTGGACAACCAATCCTGGAAAATCCTTTTATGAACCTTCTATAGTATCCTACTACGCCTATAAAGGATCTGATATCAGATACATCATTTGGGGTAGGCCATTCCATGATAGATATGATCTTGCCAGGGTATACTGCCACTCCTTCTTTAGAAATAGCATGGCCTAAGTAATGGACTTGCTTCTGGAAAAAGTCACACTTGCTAAACTCGGCGTAGAGTTGATGCTCTCTTAGTACTTGAAGAACTAATTAAAGATGTTCTTCATGCTCCTCTCTGTTCTTAGAGTAAATTAGGATATCATCAATGAAAACCAAAACAAATATATCTAGGAATTTGTTGAGTACATTATTCATCAAGTCTTTCTTGGGGTTGCTCCAAAAGGTTTATTTCCACCCTGGGAGGGGAAATTTTGTTGACACACACTTCTAGTAGGAAGGCTCATCCTAGAATCCTTCCCATAGTTCTTAAATCTTGAGGATTTAAACCCCTTCTTCTTGAATCCCGAACTACTCTTCTTCTTCCAGTCCTCGTGAGGTTATGTCTTACTCTTGAACTGTTCATAACAATACCTTGCCTTTCGAATAGTATCTTCTAAGGTATTTGGCTCGTCAAACTCAATCTTGTCCCGGTAGGACTGAGGTAACCCACTAATAAATCACTACACTTTTACCTTTTCATCCTTTATGTAGGGTGCATACCTCAACAGCTCAAGGAATTTATTGACATATTCCTCTATAGTGAGTTGTCCCAACCCGAGTTCATAGAACTCCTTAGTCTTCATATCAAAGTATTTCTCTGACAGATACTTCTTCTTGAAGTGTTTCTCAAATTGTTTCCATAACAAGTCCTTCTCATGGATTCCTTTCACATTCCTAATGTCTTCCCACCAAATGGAAGCCTTTCCATTCAGGTTGAAGATGGTTATTTGAGCCTTCAAGTTTTCAGAGTAGTCATGGAATATGAAGTACTTCTTTAAACCAATCCGCCAAGCTTCTACCTCTTCCCCTTTCTTAATATCTCCATCGAAAGAGGGTGGTTTGGATTTCTTGAACTCTTCAGGATCATGACTTTTGGAATTATTTCGCTTCTTTCCTTTCCTTTGACAATGTGAGCTAGTTTTGCTACTAGAAGATACCTTGAAGTTGTCAGTTTCCTCTCTAGAGGTCTCTCATGATGAGTGTCTCACGTCTCCAGGCTGAACCTTCCTCGAGGTAATCCTCCTAGTGTGGCCACTTATGGGACCGCATTTTCATATCTTAGGTGGACTTTGACTTATCTCTGTATGTTGCAGGTCCATGATGCAACTACCTCTATATATTGGATAAGCTCTGCATCAAGACTACATTAATTTCCATTTGTTTTTCTTTCTCCTTTATCAACATCTCTTTGTCAGCCTTTGAACTCTGTAATTCAGCCATGACGCTCCTTACATTTCATCCAGATCCGAAGGAGTTTCCATCGCCCTCCTTTCGTCAAATTCTTCGTCTCTATTGTGGGAACCATCCCCCACTTCATGGCGTGCCACCATCCTTTATACTTGTAGTTTTCCCATGACTTACTGACTACTTGAGTGATGACAAAACACTTACTATTAGCCAATGATCTATTAGTTCATGAACAACACATAGTTCATATTTCTTAAATACACACACAACAGAAAGTTTCATTCTTTTCTTCAATAAAATTTTAACCAGACTCTTAAGGAAAGAAGTAATATAGGGTGTCTCCCTTAAAATTCCTTTAAATATCATTTTTAAGTGACTTGTCCATGAGCCCAAGCAAGCCAAGTGTTTTAACCATGCTCTGATACCAATTTGTAACACATCCGACCCTTGATTACCTTCCTAGGGATGGGCTATTCAGGTTTTGTTGTCCCTCTTAAAGGAACATCCTCCCACTAACTCAACGATGAGCTCAATCCATTTCTATCATACTGATTGTAGGGGAATTCGACACTTCGGCATTGAATGCCTCTTTTCCTTCCTGCGTGCTTTACCGTCGGAGACCGGAGTCCCAAAATACTTCCATGTGGCTCCGGCCTTCGGGCCTTTTCCCTTGCACGTGATGTTGTGTCCCAAATGCCCGAATTCCCGAAGTCTTGGACTCCCGAAGTGGTCCACTCTTATGAAGTGACATACTAGATGCGACGGTAATTACCAATGGCTCCTAAATACACTTTCCTCCCTCTTGGGGGAATGATTAGTTACTGGAGGGGACATGTGATAAGAAAGAGAGGACGCATGGCCAATACCTAGGGTGGCACATGTTGTATCCAAGTGAGTCCATGTCACCATGGGTGACGTTGGCATATCGCTTCGCCTGGATGATCACCTTCCCGGGCCCTCGATCCTGTGGTTACGGTGCCTCCACGTAACCCCTAGATCCACGGCCTCTGTTACTTCGTAACTTCGGCCTTCAGGGATCTTAAGGTAAGTCTCCTCTTGTTTCTCCCGAAGTGGTCAACACCGATCTGACCTTGTCGTAGATCCGACGGCTAGGAAAGAACCTGAAGGATCCCTACATCTACGGTCATGGTCACCTCACAGCTCCGACCTTCGGGGGTTTTGTCTTTACTACCACTCCATTCTCCCAAAGCAGGACTTTGTCAAAGTACCATACGCGGATCCCTCCTTCTGAGTGATCAGACAATTACGCGAGACTCCTACGGTCTCCCTAGATCTACGACTCTCCTTACATTGTAACTTCGGCATTCGTGAAGTTTGATTCCATAGCATCTCCATTCTCCCGAAGTGGAACTTCGTCAAGGTCGTCTTAGTGTAGATCCCCGGGCTGAGGGAACCCCCGAATGGCTCGCACTACTTCGTGATGGAGGATTGGATCCCGGTTTAATCGGTATGATAGGTTCCTCTAACCACTAGGGAACCACCCAACGTCGGTCAACCTTACAGGTAACTATAACTCTTGGTTGCCTTCGGTCGGTTTATGACTAGTAGTGTCGACAATAACCCGAAGTCTCGGACTTTCGGAGCTCCGAAGTCAGAAGGTCTTATCTCCCTTAGGCTTAGATCCCTTAGGCTTAGCATAGGGTTCCTAGGTGTTGGTCATATGGATCCTTCTAAACTCGAGTGAGTTAAACACGAATCTCTTCATCATAAAGTTGTTAAGGACTTGGTCATAATATCTCAGTCGCATAGTGAGGAGTCTGAAGAAGATATCCTCTTTCAGGCCAACAGAGCCACATTGACGCAATGCTTTCTATCTCGGCCCTCCTATAGGTTTACGTCCCACAACACCTCGAGGGCTAAGCTGGGGCATATAGATAATCAATCAGAAGCATAATTTCACAAGAAGATAAAAGCATACACATAGATTGATCATTCAATAATGAGACCATTCTTAGATGTATAAATACATGCATTCATCCATTATTCCATTTCAATGCACAAAGTATGAAAACACTTATCAGAACTAGAAGACCTAATGTGACTGTTGAAAGGGGTGCTTGTTTCCACCCAACCATAGGCTCAGTCACTTCTAACGGATTTACCACTGGCCACCCCTAAGTTAGACCATGATGATCTGAGAGAGAATTCTTTCTTTCAGCTCAGCAACAGTTAGGGATGGAGGTTACTCTCCTCCTCCCACAGGATCTTGGCAATGGGTTTTCTCTATACCAAGCAAGGAGGTCTTCCTGAGTACTTCCTCAGTCACTCACAAGCCTCATTTATCAGCTTGTATCATAACCTTGATAGCCACTTCTTGTTACCAGAACACGCTCGTTTCTCAATTCTTTCTCGAACCCGAGAGCTACATACGCCCTCTTCCCTACTTCTCTTCGTAGGTCTTCCTCTATCCACCATGCCTTCCTTTCTTTACTTCCTCAGCAAGATTGTGTGTGGCCCAAATTCCCAGTGTGAATTCAGGTATGAAAGCCTTACAGATGGGTGCTCTGCCCCATCCCTTCATTAACTCTTGAGGAGGTCTTCGCACCTACCAACCTGACTGGTAATCCATTCCTGGGTCAGAGGATTGATCTGGTCCTGAGCAATTAAATCCAACAAGGTATTGGTTTGGTGGGGGTTATCTCAATGATTCATGGTTCCCCTCACCATCTCTTTCATAACATCTATGGTCTATCTTGGAAAACCCCCCTTTCAACAATTGTGCAACACTTATCCATTTTCTATTAATAAAATAAATTACATTCATTGACCTTTTATACAAAGGTTCATCAAATCTAACATTCACACATATCGAGTTTTCCGTAGTCTCTTGTCCAATATAGTTATATTTACAAACTGGTGGAAACAAGGGTGTTACAATCCCCTCCCCCCTTAAAGGAACACCATCCTCGATGTTCTATCTGTCAATGTGTTATGTATATATAGAAGTAAACAAAAAAGGATATGCATGTCCCATGGCATCCTCCATTTCCCACGTAGCTTCATCTAGGCCAAAGTGTTTCCACTGCACCTTAATCTGTGTAATGGTTCGGTTCCTGAGTGAGGTTTCCTTCATTTCTAGTATGTACTGAGGTTCTAGAATGAACTCTCCCTTCGACTCCGCCTAAATCATAGACCATTCAATTATATGATTAGAATCATGTACATATTTCTTCAATAATGAAACATAGAAAACATTATGTGCCTTCATTGTGGGAGGTAGTGCTAGCCTATAGGCTACAGGTCCCACTCTATCTAAGATTTCAAAGGGTCCACAATACTGGGGCACTGACATGGCACAAGCTCTCATTCTCAAGGAACTCTTCCTGGGTCTAACTCTAAGATACACATGGTCTCCTGCCTTGAACTCTCTGGGAGTCCTCTATCTGTCGATGTAACTCTTCTATCTATCCTAAGAAGTTTTCAGATTTTTCTTTATCTGAATCAGTTGTTGTTCCATTTCTTTCAGCATGTCAGGTCTGATTGTAATTCTATCCAGTCGATTACTCCAGTTGATTGGAATCTTGCATTGTCTACCATAGAGGGATTCAAAAGGTCTCATCTTCAATGACTCTTGATAACCGTTGTTGTAGGAAAACTCCGCCAATGGCAGGTAGTCTTCCCACTTCTTAGGTTCATGCATTACATGCTTCCTTAACATGTCTTCTAATATTTGGTTCACTTTTTCTGTCTGTCCATCATTTTGAGGGTGATAGGCTGTGCTAAATAACAATTTAGTCTCAAAACTAGCCATTAAGGATTTCCAAAATCTTGAAGTAATTTTGTGTCTCTGTCAGATATAATCTCCCTGGGCATGCCATGTAATCTGAATATCTCCTTCATGAAGATGTTGGCAATATCTATTGCCTTGCAAGTTTACTTAACCAGAACGAAGTGAGAAGACTTGCTCAATTTGTCCACCACTACCACGATGGCATCATTCTGCTTAGCCAATTTTGGTAATCTGGTGATGAAATCCATGGAGATAATTTCCCATTTCCATTCTGGAATTGGTATAGGTTGTGACAACCCTGTTGGGTGTCGGTGTTCTGCCTTAACTTACTCGCATTCTAGACGCTTTGCTAGATAGTCAGCTATGTCCTTTTTCAATCCAAGGCAACAGAATTGTTTCCTAGTGGCCATGATAGTTTTCTGATAACCTGGATGACCAGTATATGGCCTCTTGTGTAGTTCATGCATTATGAACTTCTTCAACTCATCACAACTTGGAACATACAATTTGTTTATGTAGGTTAGCAGGCCTTCATCAAGCATATGATAGCCTTTGTACTTTAGCCCTGTGGGCTCTTGCTTTAGGTATAACGTCACGGTCTTGAAAAATGCATATGTTTCTTGTGCATTCTTGTATCTTTCCCTGGCATTCATTTCATAGGTGCTTACCACTTCCAGGTGAATCATTTTCACACTTCTGCTAAGGAAATCAACCACCCTATTTTCCTTTCCTTTGATGTGTTTGATTTCGAAATCAAACTCACTAAGGAGAGCCATCCACCTAGCTTGTCTAGCATTGAGTTTTGGTTTATCAAATAGGTGCCTCAACCTACAATGGCCTGTCATAAGTACAAATCTCCTACCCATGAGGTAATTCCTTCACATTTTTAAAGCATGCCATATGGCAGCCAACTCTAAATCATGGGTCACATAATTGATTTCATGCTCATTCAATTTTCTGGATTCGTATCAAATTACACGCACTTCTTGAATAAGGACTCCTCTTAGTCCTTCCTTACAGGAATTTGTACACACGAGGAAGTCATTATCAGGGTCTGCAATCTTCAACACGGGTGCATGGGTTAGAAGGTATTCCAGTTCTTGAAATCTTTCTTCACATTCTGATGTCCAAGTGAATTTAACCCCCTTTTTTATGAAAGGCAATGATTGGACAACCAATCCTTTTATGAACCTTCTATAGTATCTTGTTAAGCCCATAAAGGAT
This sequence comes from Picea engelmannii, assembly GCA_009831015.1. NCBI lineage: Eukaryota > Viridiplantae > Streptophyta > Pinopsida > Pinales > Pinaceae > Picea > Picea engelmannii. The sequence goes on along the minus strand of ML791992.1, from coordinate 48,616 downwards.
CTGATATCATATACATCCTTTTGGATAGGCCATTCCATGATAGATATGATCCTGTCAGGGTCTACTGCCACTCCTTCAGAAATAACATGGCCTAAGTAATGGACTTGCTTCTGGAAAAAGTCACACTTGTTGAACTTAGCGTAGAGATGATTCTCTCTTAGTATGTGAAGCACTAATTTAATATGTTCTTCATGCTCCTCTCTGTTCTTGGAGTAAATTAGGATATCATCAATGAAAATCAAAACAAATATGTCTAGGAATTTGTTGAGTACATTACTCATCAAGCACATAAAAGTGGCGGGGGCATTGGTTAATCCAAATGGCACCACCACAAATTCATAGTGACCATATCTTGTCCTGAAGGCTGTTTTGTGGACATTTTCATCCTTGATTTAGACTTGATGGTATCCATACCTTCAGTCAATCTTTGAGAAAATGGAAGCACCCCTTAATTGGTCAAACAAGTCATCGAATCTTGGTAAGGGATACTTGTTCTTGATGGTTTCCTTATTGAGTTGTCTATAGTCTATGCACAGTCAGAGTGTTCCATCTTTCTTTTTCACAAACAAGGCAGGTGCTCCCCATGGAGACACACTGGGTCGGATTTAGCCTTTGTCCATCATCTCCTTTAGTTGTAATTTGAGCTCAACTATCTCTAGTGTACTCATCCTATAGGGTGTTCTAGACACTGGCATTGTTCCCGGTGTAAGTTCTATGGAGAAGTTAATGTCTATTCTCGAACGTAGCCCAATACCTCTTATGGAAACATGTCTTTATACTCTATTAATATGGGGTGGTCCTCTAGGTTTAGTTTGCCATACTCAATAGATTCCAACACATGTATTCCATATAGAGGACATCTCTTTATGCAATACTTTTTCATTTGAAGGGTTGATATTCGTCTCACTGAGATAGGCTTATGAATCCCTTGGAGGGTTATGTTTCTCCCTTCTTCATTTTCACATTCCAAAGTTTTATGGTAACATTCCAACTTGGTTTTATAAGTGGCTAACCAGTCCATACCAACCAACAAGTCATAAGATCCTAGGGGAAGTATGTTAAGGGTCGCTTGGGTGGGCAATCCATCCATAGTGAATTGGCAAGCTAGTATGACCTCTGCTACTTTTCTTTTGGTTCCAGTAGCTAGTTGTACTAGCCATGGCTTAACATGTCTAACTGGTTGCAATTTACACTTATCAACAGTCTCAGGGGCCACATAACTCAAATTAAAACCAAGGTCAATTAAAATAGAAACTAGATGGTTGGCAATCATACCTTCCATCTCCACCACTGAAGCTTGGTGGTCGGCTTGTTTATTATCCAAGAATGCATAAACCTATGGCATGCTCCTAGCCACATCATTGACTGTGGTAGCTTATTGGATGTTGTAGAGTCTCCTACTATTTCGTTGTTTGTGTGGACAATCCCTTAACATATGTTCTTCTCCACAACCCAAACATTTCAAGGCTTCTCTCTTTGGGTTATCAGTCTTTCCTGGGGTTTCTCCAAAAGGTTTATTTCCAATATGGGAGGGGAAAGTTTGCTGATACACACTTCTATTAGGAAGGATCATCCTAGAATCCTTCCCATAGTTCTTAAATCTTGAGGATTTAAACCCCTTCTTCTTGAATCCCGAACTACTCTTCTTCTTCCAGTCCTCGTGAGGTTTTGTCTGACTCCCGAACTGTTCATAACAATACCTTGCCTTCCGAATAGTATCTTCTAAGGTCTTTGGCTCGTCAACCTCAATCCTATCCCGGCAGGACTGAGGTAACCCACTAATAAATCATTGCACTTTTAACTTTTCATCCTTTATGTAGGATGCATACCTCAACAACTCAAAAAAATTATTGACATATTCCTCTATGGTGAGTTGTCCCAACCTAAGTTCATAGAACTCCTTGGTCTTCCTATCAAAGTATTTCTCTGACGGATACTTCTTCTTGAACTGTTTCTCAAATTGTTTCCATGACAAGTCCTTCTCATGGATTCCTTTCACATTCCTAAGCTCTTCGCACCAAATGGAATCCTTTCCATTCAGGTTGAAGATGCTTATTCGAGCCTTCAAGTTTTTAGAGTAGTCATGGACTCTGAAGTACTTCTTTAAACCAAGT
>ML791992.1:31029-45505 GCA_009831015.1 Picea engelmannii | reverse complement strand
GAGCCTTTCCTCTTGTGCATGATGTTGTGTCCCAAATGCCCGAATTCTCGAAGTCCCGGACTCCCAAAGGGGTCCACTCTCGTGGAGTGACGTACTAGATGTGACGGTAATTATCGGTGGGTCCTGATTACACCTCCCTCCCTATCGGAAAAATGATTAGTTACTAGAGGGGACATGTGACAAGACAGAGAAAACACGTAGCCCATACCTAGGGTGGCACGTGTTGTATCCAAGTGAGTCCACATCACCATGGGTCATGTTGTCATATTGCTTTGTCGGAATGATTGCCTTCCCAGTCCCTCGATCTTATGGTTATGGTGCCTCCATGTAACCCCTAGATCCACGGCCTCCATTACTTTGTAACCTCGGCCTTTGGGGATCTTGAGGTGAGTCTCCCCCTTTTTCTCCCGAAGTGATCAACGTCAAGCTGACCTTGTTGTAGATCTGGCAGCTAGGAAAGAACCTGAAGGATCCCTAGATCTACGGTCCTGGTCACACCGCAGTTCTGGCCTTCAGGGGTTTTGTCTTTACTGGCACTCCATTCTCCTGAAGCGGGACTTCGTTGAAGTATTGTACATGGGTCCCTCCTTCTTAGTGATCGGACGGTTACATGAGACTCCTACGGTCCCCCCAGATCTAAGGCTCTCCTTACTTTGTAACTTCAGCGTTCAGGGAGTTTGATACCATAACATATCCATTCTCTCAAAGTGGAACTTCATCGAGGTCATATCGGTGTAGATCCAACGGCTAAGGGAAACCCCGAACATTCTTGATTAGTGGCTCGTGCTACTTCGCGATGGAGAATTGGATCTCGGTTTAGTTGGTAATATGGGTTCCTCTAACCACTAGGGAAACCGCCCAACGTCGGTCAACCTTATAGGTAATTGTAACTCTCGGTCACCTTCAGCCGATTTGTGACTAGTAGGGTCAACAATACCCCGAAGTCCCGGACTTCCAGAGCTTTGAAGCAAGAAGGGCTTAGCTCCCTTAGGATTATCATAGGGTTCCTAGGTGTTGGTCATATGGATCCTTCTAAACTATCGCGAGTGAAACATGAATCTCTTCATCATAAAGTTGTTAAGGACTTGGGCATAATATTTGGGTCGCACAGTGAGGAGTTTGAAGAATATATCCTCTTTCAAGCCGACATGGTCACATTAACGCAACATTTTCTATCTTGGCCCTCCTACAGGTTTACGTCCCATGACACCTCGAGGGATAAGCTGGGGCATATAGACAATCAATTAGAAGCATAAGTTCACAAGAAGATAAATGCATACACATAGCTTGATCATTCAATACAAAGACCATTCTTAGATGTATAAATACATGCATTCATCCATTATTCCATTTCAATGCAGAAAGTATGAAAACACTTATCAGAACCAGAAGACGTGATGCAACTGTTGAAAGGGGTGCATGTTTCCACCTAACCATAGGTTCAGTCACTCCTAACAAATTTACCACTGACCACTCCTGAGCTAGACCATGATGCTTTGAGAGAGAATTCTTTCTTTGGGCTCAGCAACAGTTAGGGACGAAGGTTACTCTCCTCCTCCCATGGGATCTTGGAAATGGGTTTTCTCTATACCAAGCAAGGAGGTCTACCTGAGTACTTCCTCAGTCACTCACCAACCTCATTTATCAGCTTGTATCATAACCCTGCTAGCCACTTCCTACAACCAGAACACACTCATTTCTCAGTTCTTTCTCGAACCCAAGAGCTACAAACGCCCTCTTCCCTGCTTCTCTTTGTAGGTCTTCCTCTATCCACCATGCCTTCCTTTATTGCCTTCCTTAGAAAGATTATGTCTGGCCTAAATTCCCAATCTATGATCAGGTCTGAAAGCCTTACAGATGGGTGCTCTGCCCCATCCCCTCATTAATTGTTGAGGAGGTCTTCCCACCTACCATCATGACTAGTAATTCATTGTTGGGTCAGAGGATTATTCTAGTCCTGAGCAATTAAATACAATAAGGTATTGGTTTGGTGGCGGTTATCAACCATTCTCGATTCCCCTCACCATCTCTTTCATAGAATCTGTGGTCTATCTTGGCAAACCCCCCTTTCAACAGTTATGCAACACTTATCCATTTTCTATTAATAACATAAATTACATTCATTGACCTTTTATACAAAGGTTCATCAAATCAAGCATTCACACATCTCGAGTTTTCCATAGTCTCTTGGCCAATATAGTTATATTTACAAACTGGGGGAAATATGGGTGTTATAGTGTACCTACCCAAGGTCAAGCTCATCTGTGGAATATACTTGTCACATGCCATAGTGCATCCCCCTGCTACCTCAACCAAAAACCCCTCAAAGTCTACTATAGGGAAGTGTCTCCTCTCTACCATAGCAATGTCAATGAATTTGTGAGAAGATCCTCCATCAACGAGTAATGTTGCTCGATGTCCCTGCACAAATCCCTTTTTCTAGAAAGTATTAAACCCAGGCATTCCACTAATGGATGCAATGGTAGCCTTCTTAATCCCTGTAGAATGGTGCATGGGTCCATCTTCCTCCTGTGCATGTGAGATCTTTTATTCCTCCTCCTGATGCATCCCTGTGTTATAAATGGCTCCACTTCCTTCATCATACATGTCATATTCGTTGTTAGAGACTACTTCTATATAATGAAATTTTCCTTTACCCATGCCTCTGTGACCTGGTTGTCGTGCTTCTTTGCAAGTGAAGCACAATTGCTTCCTTCTTATAGCTTCATCCATCTTCCCCTTGCCCTTGTCTACCTGTCTTGTTTATCATCCTCTTGGAATAACTAGGGGTCTAGGTGCAACCTTGTTTTTGTAGGTCGCCCCTACCAAATCTCGGGTATGCTCAATAACATCTTGTAATGTGTTAGGCTTGAAAGCCTTAACCCATCCATGCAAAGGCTCAATCAAGCCTTCTATTTACATCATCAATAACCCGGACTCTGTCATATTAGGAACCATGATTGATACTCTCTGAAACTCCTCAATGAATGCTTTTGTTTACCATGTTATTCAAATCTATGTGATCTCCTTTAAATGAAGTTCTAGATCCTCCCTACCAAATATGTCATCAAGTCTCTAAGTGAAGTGAATGTACGAAGTGATATGTTCATGACCCAAAGTGGTCATCCCATGTAACCACCAATAAAGTGATTTACCATTCAAGTGCAATTTTTCAAACTTGATGGCCCTTTCCTCCTCCATGGAATTCAATTGAAGGTAAGCATCCAACTTTTGTACCCAAGCTTTGGTTGAGATCTAGTTTGTACCATCGAAGGGAACTGTTATTCCCTATCCTAGGGATAACTAAGGAGATTATTTCTCAAAGCCCATAGGTACTAGACATGGAGAACCAAGAGCCATATTGACTTGTGTCTGGCCTTGGAGAGCCAATCTTTCATCTTCAACACCTACACCTTGTCAACAACAGCAACATCCATCCCATTGGCCTGGTCCTACAACAACAATGGGTCTTTCTCCATGACGTAATGAGTCTGGGTATCATGGTATGTGTCACTCTGATTCTCAAAACATTTGAATATGTGCATTTAATTCTTTTTTCTTCTGACGTGTGCTTGGACTTTATGCATTTCCACTTGTCCAAACCTGAGGGGGGGATGACATGATTCCCTAGCAAGTTGGTTCCCATAGGGTTTGAGTTGCCACTAGGTGGGTTCATGAAAGGTCATTGTCCATTCCCACCATACTTATCACTTTTCATATTTTTCCGTCTCATACATCCCCTACATTGGTTCAGGCATTGGGTTTTCCAAGTTAGCAAAGGGTTGTACCTTACCTTGTTGGAAGAAGGGGCTAAGGCCCAGAGGGCAAAATTATCTGGAAAAAGATAAAATCCAAAGAACAAAACCTTTAGATGCTTTGTGCAAGGATCCCCGAGAAAGAAATAAAAGGATTCTTAGCAAGAAATAGAGGGACCCATAAAATAATAAAATCAAGACCTAGTTGGAGGATAGGGGGTCTCATAACGAGCTAACCTATTAGGTCCATGGGCATGTAGCAGTATGACACTACCATTCAGTTGGTCACCATGCCTGGGTAGTGGCTCTTGGTGGCATAGCCAAGAGAAAGGGGGTCTCATCACGAGTCAGCCTTCTCATCTCCATGAAATGCTTGTGGGTAACATTGTCACCACTGGTCACCACGCTAGGGCAGTGTCCCCTAACTAGTCTCATGAAAGAAAAATCAGTAAGATAAAAAGGTAAAGGGTATTGAATGGGATTGGAAACATATGCATCCATGACAAGGTGCAACTCACCCTCTTTAGAGGCACCCACACGTAAGCCATACAATTCCCTATCATCACTGCACCCATTGCTCTAACATCCCTACACCAGCTCATCCACTTACATGGAATGGATTTTTCTTCACCTGGAAACATCCCACGTCCAATGAGAATTAGCCCAGTAGGACCTCCTGACACCCTCTCCAAACCTGGCTTGTAGAATAACACAACGTCTTTGAGCACTTGTCTGGGAAAGGGTGATTTTATGCACATGTTTACATAACTTTATTATTAGATGTGATTGACATTGCTATGATCCCTATGGCTTATAAACCCATGGAGGGCGTACTTGTTTTTGTTGCAGGGCCAAACCCGAAGGACATGTACACATGGAGAGATAATTAGTTTGGACCTCCATAGGGATAAAACCCACCAGATGGATGTTGAGGCCCTAGCCAGGGGCAGACACATGTCAGAGGTTTGCACCAGAGAGAGAGGAGCACATTCCACCAAAGACATCCTGGTAGGCCTTGACCCAGGGGGGTCTTGACCTCCTACCATTATGTTGGCCTTGAAAGGCCCATGACGTCACCTCTGTGACCCTTGACGTCACCCAGTGGTTGATGGACACTTTGGAGGTAGTTGTGTGCCAAGTGGCATGTGTGGCTTGATCCAGAGGCCTTGGGAGGCCTAACGTTTTGCTCTTGGAGGTGAACGTTTCACCAAAGAGGCCTAACGTCACCCTAAAAGGGCACGATGTCACCTTTACTACTTGATTTAGTGTTTTAATTTGTCATTTTATGTAAAAAGTGGATATTACATGTAAACTGGCCATGTCGTCCCTTTTGACCTAATTGTAAATTAAAGGTCATTGTAACTGTATAAAAAGGAAAAATTCTCTCTTGTTTTTCATCATATTTCACTCACACTTAAGTGAGGTCTGAAATTTCCCCCCTAATTAGGGTTTGTTGGTTGAAATTCGGTGTGCACTTCTTGAAGGAGGTTTTTTTTGGTGTATTTTAGCATTTTTCTTGGTGGAAGTCTTCAACTAGGCTTGTTGCTAGATGATTCTTGGTGAATGTAAGTAAATTTTCTGCAATTCTTCTTCATTTGAATGGTTATGGTGTATTTATCTTGCATTTCTTCCAAGATTATGAAATTGCGAGCTTAAAACCCTAGGAGGCTAAAGCACATGTTATTGTCCTTGCCTTAATAACTTTTCACCTACTAGATTATGCTAGAAACCATATTTTCTTGAAGCTTTGTACTAAGGGCCTTGCCATTGCAAAACCCTAGCAACTTTTGCTTCATCTAGCTGTCATCTACTTCATCCTTGAGCTAAAGAAGGAGTAAAACTACTAGGGCCTAGGGTTACCTACTTCCTAGTGGCCATTTTCCCCCTAGGGTTTAGTGATTGAAGCCTTATTGACCTTCTTGTCTCTAGCTCTCTTATTATCAATGTATTCCTTCAATATTGTCGTTGCTAAAAGAGACTCCATTTACCCTAAAAGCATTGATCTAAGCCTTACAATTGAGTGATTGATAAAAACTACTATCAAAACATTTACCTCAACCTCTCTACTAACTTATACTAACCCTAGAATAGACTAACCTACTTGTTGTTGTTACAAATGTAAGCTACAACCATCAATTGCAACATTAAAAGCACCTAAAAGCAATTGGAAAGTTGATTTATACATTGCCTAATTAGATTATGACAAATGTTGGTACTTTGTTATTAATGAGTGATTATTTTAGGTCATTGTGAAGCTCTTTCAAGGAATTTATTGTGAATCTATCATCTTATAAACATTGTTGTTATAAAATTCGGTTTGCTTCATCATACATCAACTATTGCTTTTATTGTTAAGTCCATGGTTTTATGAAGTACCGACAACAAGTTGTACTTGCAAAAGATATTGTTTTCTTGTTGCTTTGTTCTGGGAAGGTACATCTAAACACTTCATTACTTCATTTGTTAAAACCTTGGGACTTTCTGATCATTCTGACTTGTGAGAGAGGATACTTTAATAGACACTTTAACCTTTGCCTTCTGAAACCCCTAGGTCACCGGGGATGTCTCCCCTAGGCCATCAACCATAAATAGAAAGAGGTATCATGTTGAGGTGACAATGATAGTATAACCTCATGTTATGCAAATTTTCATTTCCTTAACCTTTTCCTTTGGAATAAGTACAAATTGAACGATAACATTTTGGCGTCGTAGTCATGGAACATTGGGTCAATTCTCCTCAAAGACGACACTTCTCGGTAAGCCTTTCCTCAAAAGCCTTTACTTTTCAAAGCTTACCTGATGACTCCACTGAGGGTGATCCCCTCATCCCTTTGATAGTTTCAAGAAAATTATCTGGCAACTCCACAAACCTCAAGGAGGTACACCAATCCTCCCCAATCCTTTAGAAGAAAGCCTTCCCAAAACTCTCTTGTAGTAAAATCACTTTTTGGAGGCAATCTTCCCTTAAACACAATATCTAGCACAGGAACTCAGTCCGTCATTCCAAACCAAACCAATAACTAAAGACAATGGTCATCCAAGCTTTTCAAACCGCTAGACATGACAGGTATATCGGGTTACCCTAAGCAAATTCCCCCTAAGTATGAAAAGTCGTTTCCCAAATTCACCGGAAATGATGTTGTCAGTGCCGAAGATCACACGAGCAATTTTTGGGCCTTCTTCCAACTTCATCCCATCAGTGATGATGCTGAAGATTTAGCTATGAAATTGTTCTCTTCTACCCTTCGTGATGGCGCTAGATGCTAGTACAATAGTCTCCCTGATGCTAGTATTAAAACCATGGATAGGTTAGAGGAAGTATTCCTAAAACGATGGAGTGTCAAGGAAGACCCAAACATGCTATTGATAAGGTTGAATAACCTCGTAAAACAAGAGAATGAAACCGTTAGAGAGTTCCATGACAAGTTTGAAATCTTGATGCAAAAGATCCCAGTGAGCCATCATCCTTCTGATAATTTTCTTCTTTTCCTTTATACCAAAGCCTTTATAGGTCAGCTAGGGTATCTCCTCAGAGATAAAAATCCTCAATCAATCCAAGAAGCCCAAAATCTAGCTACAAGGATTGAGGACAACCTTTCATCATCTAGAGTCGAGCCTTTCTTAGCCCCAAGAGTCAGAATGGACACTAAACCTAAGATACTCCACAATGTTGAACCTACCTCAAACACTAGTGATAGCTTGGAAAAGTTACAACTCAATATAGATGGCATGGTAAAACCCCAAGAGCTAATGATGAATAGGATTGTCAACCTAGAAAGGACTCAACAACAAGCCCCTAGGGTTTATTACAAAGGGCAGTTCCAAAAGGGGAACCGAGTTTTCAGACCAAAGAATGATCGGGAGGTTCCAAATACTTTTTCCCCCGCAAACATAGTGGATGAAAACTCTTGTTTCCTACAATGCAGTGAGTCATGCTGGGAGCATGAGTTTCCTTTCAACAATGGAAATCATGACCAAGTGAACATAGTGGACCATACCATTGAGTATCCTCAATATTTCATTAATTTTACACTTGAGGAACATCAAGAGGGAATAAAGGAAGAATCCAGAAAGGCTAGGATGGAGGTGATAAATAACCTTGACCAAGAATCAAGATAAAATTTGAAGAAACAAGAATTCCAAGTGTATACTAGACAAAAGAGAATGAACCAACCTCTCTCCGGTCTTGTGGCATCACAAACAAGACCTCCACCCATGAACATACTCCTTCCCAAGAATCCTCCGAAAACTGACAAAGGGGACTTAAATTTTGACTTTGAAGGGGCATTAGAAAAATCCATGAGACCATCCCTTTGAGAGAAGTCATCAAGGTCCCATATGTCAAAGAAAGGTTTGAAATTTTTTTCAAAGGCTCAGATGGAGCAATGGACCCTCCTATTATATTACAAGCCAATCACTTTAGGGTTCAGTATTATGGGCATCCACCTTTCTTCATGACCTTATTGATCAATAACAAATGCCTCAACAACTATATGCTAGACTCAGGGGCAGGTGCTAACATGATGTCTTTGAAGGTCATGAAAATTTTGGGTCTAAAAGTCACACAACCTTACAAGAATGTGTGTGGCTTTGAGTCCAGAGCCATACCCATGCATGAGGTGGTTGAGAATGTAGAAGTATGCCTTTGAAGATACTCTGAGAGAGTGATCCACATGGAAATTGCAGTGGTCGATGTCCCAGATGTGTGGGGAATGTTATTGTCCATGAAGTTTTTCACGTTGTTGGGAGGCACCCTAGAGATGGATATCACTTATATCATTGTGCCTATGAATGATGGAACAATAAGTTTCCTCCCGAATGTTCCAATGACCAAAATCCATGTGCAAGAAATTGGTGATGATATCGACACTAACGAAACACATGAACCGGTCAAAGAGAGTCTTCCTGCATTTTCCCCCGATGACATGCCTATTGCTACAAAAGAAGAAATTGATCATATATAATGGATGAATAAGGAGGAATATCAACGGCTGAATAAGGAGGAATATCAACAACTATTGAACAAATATAAAGACAAAGAAGTTGGGGTTGTCAGATTATTGAAAAAAGGAGAAGATGACATACTGATCTGACCGTCCCAACAAGAAGTTTTCACAGTGGAATCCCACCCTCCTCCCTCAAGACAGTACACCAAGGTTATACAAGAAATGAACAAATTCAAGACGAAGGATTACAAATAGGGAGCTGCAGTCTAGATGTGGGATACAAAAAAGGGAGAGGCTATTAATGTCAAGGGAAGTGCATAATTTTGGCTTGGACCCTTCAGAGTTGGAAGAAAGTCAGTCAATGATGCCTACTATTTGTCTACATTGGAAGGAAGAAGGCGCCCATTACCAGTTAGTAGACACCTCCTTAAACCCCATCAGGGGGCAGAGACTTGACTTAACAAGTAAGTACAAGTAAGTAGGTAGGCATTTACATTCATTTTATATACCATCTGCATTTCATGCTAGAGCAGTTGTATTTCCATTTTGTATATATGCTTGCTTACTTTCATTTTCTATACCATATATGAGCCAGGGGTGATATCACCATCCCAAATGATTACTAATGATTTTTTGCTGAGACAAGCAGGTCATAGGTCATGCCCGAGATGTTGAGGTTCTCATGTGCTCTAAGGTAAGCACATGTCCTCGAGTTGGAGCCAAATGTTATCCCCTAACATAGGGATAACTAAGGAGATTATGTCTTGAGGCCCACAGGTCCTAGACATGGAGTACCAAGAGCCATATTGACTTGAGCCTGGCCTTGGAGGGCCCATATTTCATCTTTAGCACCTCCACCTTGTCATCAACAACAACATCCATCCCATCGACCCGGTCCTTCAACAATAGTGGGTCTTTCTCCATGAGGTAATGAGTCTGGGTATCATGGTATGTGTCACTCTGACTATCAAAACATTTGAATATGTGCATTTAATTATTTTTGCTTCCGACGTGTGCTTAGACTTTATTCCTTTCCACTTGTCCACACCTAAGGGGGGGATGACAAGATGCCCTAGCAAGTTGGTTCCCATAGGGTTTTAGTTACCACTAGGTGGGTTCATGAAAGGTCATCATCCATTCCCACCATACTTATCACTTTTCATATTTTTCCCTTTCATCCATCCCCTACATTGGTTTGGGCATTGGGTTTGCCAAGCTAGCAAAGGGTTATACCTTACCTTGTGGGAATAAGGGGCTAAAGACCCAGAGGGTCAAAGTAGCTGGAAAAAGATAAAATCCAAAGAACAAAACCTTCATATGCTTCACTCAGGGATCACCGAGAAAGCAATAAAAGGCTTCTCATCAAGAAACATAGGGACCCATAAAATAATAAAATCAAGACCTAGTTGGAGGATAGGGGGTCTCATCATGAGCCAACCTATTAGGTCTGTGGGCATGTAGCGGTATGACACTACCATTCAGGTGGTCACCATGCCAGGGTAGTGGCTCTTGGTGGCATAACCAAGAGAAAGGGGGTCTCATCATGAGCCAACCTTCTCATGTCCATGAAATGCATGTGGATAACATTATCACCACGCCAGGGCAGTGTCCCCTAACTAATCTCTTGAAAGAAAAAACAGTAAGATAAAAAGGTAAAATGCATCGAATGGGCTTGGAAACATTTGCATACATGACAAGGTGCAGCTCACCCTCTTTAAAGGCACCCACGGGTAAGCCATACATTTCCCTATCATCACTGCACCCATTGCTCTAACATCCCTACGCCACCTCATCCACTTACATGGCTTGGATTTGTCTTCACCTAGAAACATCCCACATCCAATGAGAATTATCCAAGTAGGACCTCCTGACACCCTCTCCAAACCTGGCTTGTAGAATAGCATAACGTCTTTGAACACTTGTCTGGGAAAGGGGGGTTTTATGCACATGTTTATATAACTTGATTATTAGATGTGATTGGCATTGCTATGATCCATGTGGCTTATGAGCCCATGGAGGGCATACTTGTTGTTGTTGTAGGGCCACACCCGAAGGATAGGTACACATGGGGAGATGATTATTTCAGACCTCCATAGGGATAAAATCCCACCAGATGGGTGTTGAGGCCCTAGCCAGTGGTAGACACATGTTAGAGGTTTGCATCAACGAGAGAGGAGGACATTCCACCAGCGACAGCCTAGCAAACCTCGATCCAAGGAAATCTTGCCCTCCTACTATGATGTTTTCCTTGAAAGGCCCATGATGTCACCTCTGTGACCCTTGACGTCACCCAGGGTTTGATAAACACTTTGGAGGCAGTTGTGTGCCAAGTGGCACATGTGGCTTGATCCAGAGGCCTTGGGAGGCCTAACGTTTTGCTCTTGGAGGCCAATGTTTCACCAAAGAGGCCTAACGTCACCCTAAAATGGCATGACGTCACCTTTTCTACTTGATTTAGGGTTTTAATTTGTCATTTTATGTAAAAATTGGATATTACATGTAAACTAGCCATGTCGGCCTTTTTGACCTAATATGTAAATTAAAGGTCATTGTAATTGTATAAAAAAAGGGAAAATTCTCTCTTATTTTTCATCATCTTTCACTCACACTAAAGTGAGGTTTGAAATTTGCGCCCTAATTAGGGTTTATTGGTTGTAATTTGGTGCACACATCTTGAAGGAGGCCATTTTTGGTGTATTTTAGCGTTTTTCATGGTGGAAGTCTTCAACTAGGCCTATTCTTGGTGAATGTAAGTAAAGTTTCTGCAGTTCTTCATTTGAATGGTTATGGTGTATTTATCTTGCATTTCTTCCAAGATTATGAAATTGCTAGCTTAAAACCCTAGGAGGCTAAAACACATGTTATTGTTCTTGCCTTAATAACTTTTCACCTACTAAATTATGGTAGAAACCCTATTTTCTTGAAACTTTGTACTAAGGGCCTTGCCATTGCAACACCCTAGCATGTTTTGCTTCATCTAGTTGTCATATGCTTCATCCCTGAGCTAAAGAAGGAGGAAAACTACTAGGGCCTAGGGTTACCTACTTATTAGTGGCCATTTTCCCACTAGGGTTTAGTGATTGAAGCCTAGGGCTACCAAAACTTCAATCATTGACCTTCTTGTCTCTATCTCTTATTATCAATTTATTCCTTCAAGATTGCCACTGCTAAAAGGGACTCCATTTACCCTTAAAGCATTGATCTAAGCCTTACAATTGAGTGATTGATAAAAAAATACTCTCGAAACTTTTACCTATTTGTTGTTGTTACAAAAGTAAGCTACAACCATCAATTGCAGCATTAAAAGAACATAAAAGCAATTGTAAAGTTGATTTATACACTGCCTAATTAGCTTTTAACAAATGCTAGTACTTTGTTATTAATGAATGATTATTTTGGGTCATTGTGAAGCTCTTTCAAGGCATTTATTGTGAAGCTATCATCTTATAAACATTGTTGTTATAAAATTATGTTTGCTTCATCATACATCAACTATTGCTTTTATTGATAAGTACATGGTTTTATGAAGTACTGACAACAAGTTGTACTTGCAAAATATATTGTTTTCTTGTTACTTTGTTCTGGGCAGGTACATATAAACACTTCATTAATTCATTGGTTAAAACCTTGGGACTTTCTAATCAATGTGACTAGTGAGAGGGGATACTTTAATGGACACTTTAACCTTTTCCTTCTCAAACCTCTAGGTCATCGAGGATGTCTCCCCTGGGCCATCAACCCTAAATAGAAAGAGGTATCATGTTGAGGTGACAGTGATAGGATAACCTCATGTTTCCTTAACCTTTTCCTTTGGAATAAGTACAAATTGAGTGATAACAGGGAGCATCTCCATTTTTCCTGCCTTGCGCCGCATCTCATCGTCACCTCTATAGTGTTCTTCAAACTTTTTTTTGAACCTGATGTGTTAATATTCCCCCAAAGAAACCTGTCTATGAAATCCCACACTCAGTGCATTGAATTCTCTCTCCATGACCTCCTATTCACCCTATAAATTTTCACATCTAAGGGCATTTGTGTCCCTCCACTGTGCCTGCAAGAAGGTGGGCATATATGACCTACATGTAATCCTACTAGCCATGTAAGAATGGGCAGGCATGCCCTCAGTTGATCTACGCTCTTCTGATTGATATTTGTGTGGAGACTCCTCATAATTCTTGTTTCCTCCATGAGATCCGCTCGCTCCTTGGTTTCCTCCAAACAAGGGTGGTTCCCTACCATGCCTTTGCTCCATCAAGAACTGAGAAAGGATATCATGATCCTTGTGTTGTTCCTACATTATATCTATCATTCTCTCATGTCCTCTCTGAAAGTTTGCAAATGATATCTTCGTTTTTCCTATCCCTTAGACAAATGATTTTGCATCTCATCCAAGTGGTGTTGTAGAGTAATCTAATTGTTCTAAAGTGTGTCATGCACTATTTGATTTGACTTCTCTACTAAAATGATTGCCTCCTCTAGCAATGCTTTCTCTATTTCATGATTTCCCCCCATTCTACCTTCTGACTCTTCTCCTTCTGGTATCTCTGGTAAAGGTTGTTGGCATGGATATTAGTCATCAACTTAATGACATGTTGGCATGGATATTCGCTTTGATACCACTATAATGTTCCTAAGAAAATTTGCTAAGAACTTAAGGGTTTAATGATTGTTTGTGTGAGTTGTTGTTGAATGTTTTTGCAGATTGTTTCCCCATAGTTGCGTTGGAGTTTCTTTCGAGGGTTTTACAACATATATATGATAGATATGGAACAAAAATAGATTAAGACAACAAGATACAAGAGAATAACACAATGGAATAGCCACAAACTTCAGATTCGATGTTTATTTCTTAGATAAGTTGTCCTCCATACAACATATATATAGATCTAGAAAATATACAATAAATATAGAAGCTATGGATGAAGATGCCTCCAAGATACAATTAAAGAGAGATTTGTGAGTCCTCCTAGCCCTCCAATAGCAACATGCAAGTCTGGACAAGATCAAATTCTTTACCTTCTTCAATCTGGCACCTAGATCTGGCTGAGTTGCTCACCACCTGGTTGCACAGACCCTAGGAAATTTGACCTCCTCAGATTTGGCCTCCAAACCCTTGAGGATGAATGTAGAACTTTAGATTTGGTCTTGTGGAACACTTATGTTGAGATCCTTAAGTTGTAATGTGAGATCTAACCCTCCAACTCAATATATCTCCCAGAGACAATGCATCGTCTTTCAAAAATTCGCCCAACCAAGAGAAATGATAAGTATGCAGAGAAAACCCTTCAAGAACTGATGAGAAAATGTTCTAAGATGATGTTAAACCCTTCTAGAACAATATTTTCTGTTGGTTGTGGAGCCTGATTATCTTCCTGATGCAGAGGTCCTTGCTTTCAGCCGTGTTTATACCCCATGAAGTATTTACACCCCAGAAGTATGTACACTCTTCCACGTGGGGGAGTGCAAAGGGGGGGTACCCCCTCTGCGGGGTCCGGGGGGGCTATCCCCCCGGCTGGGGGGTCTGGGGGCAAGCGGGCCCCCGAAGCAAAAATTGCCTTATAAAAGTATATTGTAATTTCATTGTAAATCTGGACCGTTCATTATAAGGTCGCAGATCTAACGGTAGAGATTGTGTTAGGGTTTTTGCCCTAGAAGGCAACCCTCTTTTATGAGGGAAATGTATTGCGGCTATGTACGAGGGTGAATATTGTATTCTGAGAGAGGAGACTGTGAGAGAAAGAAGAGGAAGTTACAACGGGTTTTGCTGTAGGTTGT